>SJXQ01011185.1:0-129365 GCA_006408695.1 Aepyceros melampus | reverse complement strand
AGGATGAGATGGCTGGATGGCATCACATACTCAATGGACGTGAGTCTGAGTGAACTCCGGGAGTTGGTGATGGACAGGGGTAAGCCTGGCGTGCTGCGATTGGTGGGGTCGCAAAGAGTCGGACACGACTGAGCGAGTGAACTGAACTGATCTGCCTTATAATATTTTTTCCTTAGCCTCCCCCAGCCTCCCAGGCTTGTAGCTTTTAGTCTCCTTCACTTTTAATTTAATTTAATTTTAAACTTTGAGCTTCCCCTGTGCTCTTGTTTTTCTGCATTTTTACACTAGTTTGACTTTCAGTCCATTGGTCTTCACCTCTAAATTCCCCATTCTCCAAATTTACTATCTTAAGTCAAAACCCAAGATCAATACATGTAACTGTCTACTTAAAACTTACTTTTGCTAAAATGAAACTTCTGCCCTCCTACATGTACACTGGCTTTAAATTAAATGTTTCCAATCAATACCATGTTACAGAATAAAAGCCATACATACAACTTTACATCTCTTTTTGAAAATGCCGTTATAATTTTACTTTTACCAGCTAACACTGACAAGGAAAAAAAAAAAGCAAACTACAGTTATTGTGGGTTTATAATTATAGGGAGAAAAGACATGAGATTGGACAAATAACTCTCATTATTGCTTCTAATTTTATTAACTAACTTTGAAGAAAATTGACAGCTTAACATCATTTTCTCATTCTATTTGTTCTAGTATGACTATTGAGAAATTTGTAACACGTACTTGGACTCTCATTACATAAGGGCACATTTTCAAGCATGGCTGTCTTTTTTCAACCTTAAATACATTTGTCCATAGCTTTTACCTATGGCTTTAATAAATGTTTTTCAATTGTTTAAGCTTCATTCCAAGGTGATATCAAGTTTAATTTTGAAAACAACTTTAAAGTAGGCTTCATGACTTACTTAATCAAACTTTTCATTATATTACTTCTGTAAAACAAATATCTGTTATATGTTTCAAAATAATTTTGATGATCTTCCCATTTTAACAAAACCAACAGTTCTAACTTTGTGTAGTCAGTAATTCCAAATCATAAATAAGATTCAGATTTGTATACTGAATCCTATTTCTAGTATTAAATATCACATTTGAAATCATCACGAGTTCTTCCACACATTTAAATTGATTGTCCCTACATTTCAGTAAGTCAATAGTTTTAGTTGAGTCAGTGTTATTTTATTCTTCATTGTGAAAATTATTTTAGAATTTATACTTATTTAAATTTATCTAAATTTTTTTCACAAACTTACTAATGTTCAGACTTTGATTTAGAGAGTTTGGGAAGACTATTTTAGGATTTTTTTTTTTTAATGTCTCCCTATCAAAATGTAAAATTGCTGCTTTTTGTAGATCTCTGTCTCTTATGCCCTACTGTTGACCTGAAATAAACAGACTGCCAGATGTATCTCCAGGAAAGAAGGGTTTATTCAGGATTAGCAGAGAATTACAACAAAGGTTATGCAACCATAGAAAGCCATGCCTAAGGCTCTGCAGAGCAAGGAAAGGAGAACTGTTTTATAAAAGAGAGGAGCAAGACTTGAGGGCTGTAGTAAACAAACAGTGCTGGCATTTCATTGGCTGAGTCTTGGCTTGCAAAGATAAGGATTCTTTCTTCCTTTTGGGCTCTGCTACTGTCACAGGGCATCAGAGCTCTCCTTTCTGGTCTCTTGAACGGATTTAATTGAAGCTTTTATTTATTTTTTACACTGCCATGGCTCTATGAGATTTTTCACTTTATATTTTAGTTTTGGTATGATTTCACATTTTTCCATGTAGTGAATCTGAAAAAAAGAGGGTTTTTAAGAGTTAATTATAATTAACATCCTAACATAATCACGTAGTTTCAAAGTCACTATTAAAGATAAATTTAATTTTATTATATTTCACCTAATTACTTACAATGTGTATTTTTCTTTATATGTAGGTGTGTCTTTTTAAGGTAACATCTCACAGTCTCACTTTTTAAATTCGCTTTATTTTTGCAATTAAATGGGATTTTAAGGGTAATAACTTTAATTAAATATCAGTAGAATATGATTTAGACCTGCAATTTTATTATTTGCCTTATTTTGTTTCCCTACCTTGTGTACTTCTGGACTGTTTTATATCTTGAGATAGTCATTTTTATTCAAATATGTATGTGTATATATTCCCTTGTGGCTCAGATGGTAAAGAATCCACCTGTAATGCCTGAGAACTGGGGTTGATCCCTGGATTGGGAAGATCCCCTGGAAAAGGGAATGGGTACCCACTCTATTATTCTGGTCTGGAGAATTTCATGGACAGTGAAGCCTGGCAGGCTATAGTCCGTGGGGTCACAAAGAGTCAGACATGGCTGAGTGACATTCACATTTCACATATACATACAGATGTACACACACCCACATCCATATATTAGTATTCAGTAACTGTTGAATTTTTTTTCTGATTGCTGTAGAGATTGCAATATGCACACAAACTTTCACAGTCTACTAAGAGCTAATTTTATATTTCTTCATATAATATATAGACACACATTTAAAACTCCACAAGAAGTTTTTTTTTTAATAATTTTTATTCTAACCTTTCATCCATAGTTAGAAGAACATAAGTAGTAATACCTTTTATCTTTACCAAGCTCTCTACTATTTCTGTTGCTCTCCCTTCACACTTGAAGATCAATATTCCCTCTGATACCATTTACTTTCATCTTGACGGACTGTCATTCACATTACCAAGAGAGAAGATTTTTTAAGACACAAATTCATCCGAGAATATCTTTACTTCCATTTTGCATTTGTGGGACATTTTCACTGAACATAGAATTCTAGATTTACAGTTCTTTCTTATTTTAAGTGCTTTAACAATATTGCTTCACTGTCTTCTATCTATGATGGCTTCTGATGATATTCATAATCATTGTAACTTTTTTTTTATCTTTTTCTACTTGCTTTCAAAGGTGTTTGTTTCCCCCCCACCTTTGGTTTTTAGCAGTTTGATTATGATATGTTTAGGTGTGGTATTCTTGGAATATACCCTGTTAGAAATTCTGAGCTTCTGAATATGTAAATGTGTATTTCACTATACTTATGAAGATTTTAGCCATTATTTCACATATGTATATAAACATTTCCCATGTATACAAATAAATATATAATAAATATACACACATGTAACTGTGCCCCCATCTCTTTCTCATTTCATTTTGGAAGCCTAATTACATGTTAGACATTTTTGACTTGTAATGGTTATGTTAAAATCTATTCATTTGTTATCTGTGTCTTTTATAACTTTGTTTTCAAAGTCCAAAAATTATGCTGGTCAATCTTAATTGACTCTTCTTTCATATACATTCACTATTAATCCAATTCAGTGAGATTTTCTTCCTTCCCACATACTGTATTATACATCTGCAAATTTCTCAGTTGATTTTTTTATACTTTCTTTTTCATTGATGAATTTTTCTTTTCTTTTCCTTAATTTATGTTTCCTTCTCTTTGCTACTTTAAGTCTTTGCTGTGTTAGTGTTGATCTGTACAGCTATGCACCATTCAGAGGTTAGTCTGAGACTTACATGGGTAGCTCAAATAGTTCCTCTTTTAAAGGCTATTTGGGTCTATTCCATAGTGTGCAATTTTAGTGTTAGGCTAATACATATGGATTCATACCAAGAATTTTGTTGTTCAGTCGCTCAGTCATGTCTGACCCTTTGTGACACCATGAACTGCAGGACACCAAGAATTAAGGGATCTCTTCCAGCTGTCTTCCTTCTGGGACTATCCTCCTCTATGCATGCAGAGGATCATTTCTCTGGACTAAAAGATGGAATTTATCTTGTTTTATTTCCTCCACACTGCTTCTCTTCTCTGCAACTAGGTTCTATACTTAAACAGTGATAAAGAAATGTATATCTCTCTATGAGTTTTGACACTCCTATACAGTCAAATCTGCTTTTTGCTTAATCTTTAAAGTTTCCAGGCATTTATTTTTTATTTTAAATTAATTTTTTTAAAATTGAAAGCTAATTACTTTTCAATATTGTGGTGGTTTTTGCCATACATCAACATGAATCAGCCATGAGGCACATGAGTCCCCTTCCCCTGAATCTCTCTTCTACCTCCCTCCCCAATCCATTCCTCTGGGTTGTCCCAGAGCACTGGCTTTGAGGGCCCTGCTTCATGCATCAAACTTGCAATGGCCATCTATTTTACATATGTAAATGTACATGATTCAAAGCTGTTCTCTCAAATCTACCCACTATCACCTTCTCCCACATAGTCCAAAAGTCTGCTCTTTCCATCTGTGTCTCTTTCGCTGTCTTTCATATATGGTTGTCATTACTGTCTTTCTAAATTCCATTTGTATGCATTAATATACTTTCTTAATTACTTCTCTATGTGTGATAGACACCAGTTTCATCTACCTCAATAGAACTGACTCAAATGTGTTCATTTTTATAGCTGATTAATATTCCATTGTGTATAAGTACCACAACTTCCAAATCCATTCTTCTACTGACGGACATCTAGGTAGCTTCCATGTCCTACCTATTGTAAACAGTGTTGCAATGAACACTGGGGTACATGTGTCTCTTTCAGTTCTGGTTTCCTCAGTATGTATGCCCAGCAGTGGGATTGCTGGCTTGTATGGCAGTTCTAGGTCCAGCTTTTGTTTAAGGAATCTCCACACTGTTCTCCATAGTGAGTGTATTAGTCTGCATTCTCACTAATGGTGAAAGAGGGTTCCCTTTTCTCCGCACCATCACCAGCACTAATTGTTTGTAGACTTTTTGATGGAAGTCATTCTGACTGGTGTGAGATGGTACCACATGGTGGTTTTGATTTGCATTTCATTGATAGTGAATAATGCTGAGCATCTTTTCATGTGTTTGTTAGCAATCTGTATGCCTTCTTTGGAGAAATGTCTGTTTAGTTCTTTGGTCCACTTTTTGATTCAGTCATTTATTTTTCTGGTATTGAGCTGCATGAGCTGCTAATATATTTTGGAGATTAATTCTGTGTCAGTTGTTTCATTTGCTATTATTTTCTCCCATTCTGAAGATTGTCTTTTCACCTTGCTTATAGTTTCCTACATTTTGCAAAATTTTTAAGTTTAATTAGGTCCCATTTGTTTATTTTTGTTTCTATTTCCATTACTCTGGGAGGTGGGTCATAGAGGATCTTTCTGTGACTTACATAAGAGAGTGTTCTGCCTATATTTTCCTCTTGGAGTTTTATAGTTTCTATTCTTACATTTGCATCTTTAACCCATTTTTAGTTTATTTTTGTGTATGGTGTTATAAAGTGTTCTAGTTTCATTCTTTTAACAGGTGGCTGACCAGTTTCCCCAGCACTACTTGTTAAAGAGATTGCCTTTTCTGCATTGTATATTTTTGCCTCCTTTGTCAAAGATAAGGTATCCATAGGTGCATGGATTTATCTCTGGGCTTTCTGTTTTGTTCCATTGATCTGTCTTCTGTCTTTATTCCAGTACCATACTGTCCTAATGACTGTAGCTTTGTAGTATAGTCTGAAGTCAGGCAGGTTGATTCCTCCAGTTCCATTCCTCTTTCTCAAGATTGCTTTGGCTATTCAAGGTTTTTTGTGTTTTCATACAAATAATGAAATTATTTGTTCTAGTTCTGTGAAAAATACCATTGATAGCTTGATAGGGATTGCATTGAATCCATAGATTGCTTTGGGTAGTATACTCATTCTCACTATATTAGTTCTTCCAATCCACGAACATGGTATATTTCTCTATCTATTTGTGACATCTTTGTTTTCTTTCATCAGGGTTTTATAGTTTTCCATATATAGGTTTTTTGTTTCTTTAGGTAAATTTATTTCTAAGTATTTTCTTCTTTTCATTGCAATGGTGAATGAGATTGCTTCCTTAATGTCTCTTTCTTCTTTTTCACTGTTACTGTATAGGAATGCAAGGGATTTCTGTGTATTAATTTTATAACTTGAAACTTTATTGTATTCATTGATTAGTTCTAATAATTTTTTGGTGCTGTCCTTAGGATTTTCTATGTAGAGGATCATGTTATCTGCAAACAGTGAGATTTTGCTTATTCTTTTCCAATCTGGATTGCTTTTATTTTATTTATTTATTTTCTCCTGATACTGTGGCTAGGACGTCCAAAACTATGTTGAAGACTAGTAGTGACAGTGGGCACCCTTTTCTTATTCCTGATTTTGGAGAAAATGCTCTCAAATTTTGCCATTGAGGATAATGTTTTGCTGTGGGTTTGTCATATATGGCTTTTATTATGTTGAGGAATGTTCCTTCTGGAGTTTTTTTTTTTTTTTTTTTTTATGGGTGAAACTTAGAAATCGTATAACGATATACACAGCTCTTCTACCCATGCTTTACTGGTTGGAGCTCAGTTACACAGGCACAGCCTAACTGCAAGGGATCCTGGTAAATGTAGTCAGATTATATACATGTGTATGTGTGCACGTATGTGTGGAAATGGAATCATAGTCTGTGCATACTTTCTTGCACAGTTCCTTTTACCATTCTCTTCATCTATTGAGATAACCATATGGTTTTTATCTTTCAATTAGTTAATGTGGTGGATCACAGTGATTGATTTGTGAATGTTGAATAATCCTTGCATCCCTGGAATAAACCCAAATTGATCTTGGTGTATGAAATTTTTAATGTGTCCTTGAACTGTGTTTGCTAGAATTGTTTAGAGGAGTTTTGCATCTATGTTTATCAGTAATCTTGGTCTGCAGTTTTCTTTCTTTCTTTCTTTCTCTTTTTTTGTGGCATCTTTGTCTGGTTTTGGTATTAGGGTAATGATGGCCTCATAGAATGAGTTTGGGACTTTGCATTCCTTGGCAATTTTCTGGAAGAGTTTCAGTAGGATAGGTGTTAGTTCTTCTCTAAAGTTTTGCTAGAATTCATCTGTGAAGTCATCTGGTCCTGGACTTTTGTTTGTTAGAATATTTTTTATTACAGTTTCAATTTCCATGCTTGTGATGGGTCTTTTAAGATTTTCTCTTTCTTCCTGGTCCAGTTTTAGAAAGTTATAGTTTTCTAAGAATGTTTTCATTCATTAAAAAAAAATGTCTTAAATATTTTATGTGTCATAAGAAAGTATGGGGTAAAGATGCTTATAATGTAAGAATAGACCATAGCAGAACTGGAACCTCTTTTCTTATTTTTTATTTAATATTAAATATTAGAAATTACTGGAGACTGTTTAGTCCAAAGCCCTCAGTTTAAAAATGAGTGAATGCAAGTCTAAATTAAACTTAGCTATTATGGCATAATTCACATTATATAGACATGAACATAATTTATATTTTCAACTAAAGTTTTGTATGAGGAACACATGAAAACTGAGCTTCAGATAAGCAATTAAAATGTTGACATTGCAAAGTAATATATTTATTTTTCCTTGAATCAAAAAGTTTTTATTAAGCAATGACAAAGTACCAGTCACTATCCAAGTTTTAATTTCAAATAAAATGTTGAAAGTTAATAGATATTCAATGATAAAAAGAAAATAGACTGATAAACTTTCTAAAACAGTGATTTTGGTTTATCCACTATGTTGTGTTCCACTCTTTGCAACCTCACAGACGGTAGTTGTCCAGGCTCTTCTGTCCATGGGATTTCCCAGGCAAGAATATTGGAGTGGGTTTGCCATTGCCTTCTTTCAAAAAGTAATAAAGTTTATAAATAGAGATATAAATCAAACATTAAATAATCAATCTAGAACTATTTTCAATATACCTGCTAAAACTCATATTATAATATTTTTATGCCAAAAAAATGCACATTGAAATTAGTCTTAGATTTTTACATTATGTTGAAATTATATAGTCTCAGGCTTTTTACTTTTGTGTCTGTGTTTATGTTTAATGGCAAAATAAATTATTCTTGTGACATTGTAAGTCTAAAAGTATGGTGCTGGACAAAACAGAACAAACTCCACAATGCCAAAAATCCTGGAAGGAATGTCTAATTCTATGACCATGGATACAGAGCTTGCTCATGAACTCCTCTTCCACCTATCACATGATCTCTGGGATATTAAAAATTGGTATAACTTTTAAGAAATGTTCCTTTTTTACTTCCTGAGACATTTGGTAGTGAGCCCAATTATCATCAATTAGTTAAATTCTTTATTAAAAAACATACATATACTTCTGAATGACTCTTGTGATATTCTGTGTGTTACTGACATTAAGTGTTCATGGTTAGCTGACTTTGGTATCCTGAAACAGAAGGATGTAGTGAGCATGCTACATTAAAGATCCCTGGATGATGGACGATCCAAAGGGACTTTAAGTGTCTCCTCTTCATCCTCCATATGATGTCTTTATTCATAAAATTCATTTCTCACTGCACTGTTGCTTGATTCTCTTTTAAAGTAGGAGGGGGATAAGTGTTTTTGAGGAACTTAGGAGTTATAATTGCTACAGCATGACAGTTGTTAGAACAGTTGTGGAGCATGGACTGTGTTCCTCTTGACAGAAAGGTGCATTATACTTTTCATGGCCTAGAGAAATATCTTGTGGCTTCTCCACTGGTAGCTAACTACAATGCCAGGTTTTCTGTGAACACTTTCAGGGACTATTAATTTCTCCAGTAAACCGCATCTGTTTTGTAACCTGAGCCTTCACATTTGCAATTCTTCAGTCCAACATTTGTGGGAATTCCCCTTATGAAATTTTTATCCGGGCTAATAAAGTGTTCTCTACTTAGTATATGAACCTGAAAATCCTAAGTTGAGTTATTTTCAGCAGTATAAAATAATGCCAGAGAATCTATAACAACACAGTAGAGAGGATATAAAATTTTCTGGGTAATGTAAACAATTTATCTAAAATAAATGTATATCACTATTGAGATTTAAAGCTTGAAAAGTGTTTTTTCTCCATTTCAAAAAAATGTGTTTTTTTTTTAGGTTTTGAATGAAAGCACAAATTAAACTTCCATATTAATTTAAGGAGGAATTTTAATTTTGAATGCAAAATGTTTTTATCATAACTGAATGCATAGCATATGTTTGGGTGAACTTATGCCCCAGTTTTCTCTATAAAGATTCAATTAAAGATATGTATTTACATATATATATTAAATTCATAAATAAGAGCAAAGTTTCACAGACGTTTCTGTCAAAATATACTTGTTGACAGAAATAATGACTTTTTTTTTTTTAATCTACAGACCTTCTTCCCCACATCATCCCTGTCCCGAGGAAAAACTTGAATATATTTTATAAATGCTGAGTTTTGTAATTGAGTATTAAAGTATAATTTTCCTATTCATTCTAATTTTTGTACTCAAAACCTCTAGTAAAAAGTGACATTCCAGAAAGATGTAGCCAGCTTACTGAGAGACTCATATATTCCAGAAACATAGACGTAGGCAATTAATTTCAAGAAGCAACAAATTGGATAAAATTTTCACATGAGATTTGAGTAATTAAATATAAGCTTCCCTTTTTTATCTATGAGTTAGATAACTGATATTTATATTTAATGGTGGCGCATTCTAATTTAGTCTGGCTGTTCACAGGTCATTTTAGATAGGCAGGTGGTTCTTCCATTCCAGGTAAGTTAGTAATTTATTTTTTAGCACTAAAAGAATTTGTTTGTCTTCTAAGGTAAAATTATTTCAAATTTTGGAGTAAAAGGCCTTTTTATGACATTATGATTTTTTTTGACAAAATGGAAAAGTATCTATTCCATGGTATAAGTAAGTGCATTATTTTAAATTTTATTAAACCACGAGATATTCAAGTCTGGTAAATCTCTGTATACTGCATATTTAATACACAAGGAAGTTGGAGCTGTACTCTACATCAAAAATATTGAGTGTGATAGATGCCATGGAAATAGAGAAGTACTTAGCCACCTCTGATTCTGGAAAGCCACTGGAATTTCTAATGAGAGTCAGGTGAGAGGAAAGTTGATGCAACTATTTTTCTGTTTTATTGGAGTATGCTATGCTGTGCTTACTCAGTCAGTTGTATCTGACTTTTGTGATCTGATGGACTGCAGCCTACCAGGCTCCTCTATCCTTGGGGATTCTCCAGGCAAAAAATACTGGAGTGGGTTGTCATGCCCTCCTCCAGGGGATCTTCCCAATTCAGGGATTGAACCCAGGTCTCCCCCATGGCAGGTAGATTCTTTACTGACTGAGCCACTGGGGAATCCCAAGAATACTGGAGTAGGTAGCATATCTTTTGTCCAGGGAATCTTCCAAACCCAGAAATAGAACCAGGGTTTCCTGCATTGCAAGCAGATTATTTACCAGCTGAGCCACCAGGCAAAACGTTATTGAAATATTTTGTTGTTCAGCTTCTCCATGTTATCTGACTTTTTGTGACTGCATGGACTCAATTTATTGCCATCTCCTACATCTTTCCCAAACTCATGTTCATGGAGTTAGTGAGGTCATGCAACCATTTCATCCTCTGTCATCCCCTTTTCATCTGGCCTTCAATCTTTCCCAGCATTAGGTCTTTTCTAATTAGTCAGCTCTTTACATCAGGTGGCCAAAGTATTTGAGCTTCAGCATCAGTCCTTCTAGTATTCAGGATGGATTTCCTTTATGGTAGACTGGTTTGATCTCCTTGCAGTCCAGGGACTGTCAAGAGTCTTCTCCAACACCACAGTTCAAAAGAATAAACTCTTCGGTGCTCAGCCTTCTTTATGGTCCAGTTCTCACATCCATACATGACCACTGGAAAAACCATAATTTTGACATATGGACTTTTGTCAACAAAGTAATGTCTCTGCTTTTTGATATACTGTATAGATTTATCATATCTTTTCTTTCAAGGAGCACACGTTTTATTTTCTTTTTTTATTAATTTTTATTTTTTTAGTTTGTTTTGCTTTACAATACTGTATTCGTTTTGCTACACATTGTGGGGTGGGAGGGGGGAGGTGGGGGTCGGGATTGGGAATTCATGTATACTCGTGGCTGATTCATGTCGACATGTTTTATTTTCATAGCTGCATTTACCATCTGCAGTGATTTTGGAGCCCAGGAAAATAAAGCCTATCACTGTTTCCATTATTTCCCCATCTATTTGCCATGAAGTGATGGGATCAGATGCATTGATCTTCATTTTTTGAATGTTGAATTTTAACCAGACTTTTCACTCTCCTCTTTCAGCTTCACCAAGAAGAACCTTAGGTCCTTTTCATGTTGTGCTATAAGGGTGGTGTCATCTGCATATCTGAGGTTATTGATATTTCTCCCAGCAATCTTGATTCCAGCTTGTGCTTCATCCAGCCTGGCATTTCACATGATGTACTCTGCATATAAGTTAAATAAGCAGGGTGACAATATACAGCCTTGACATACTCCTTTCCCAGTTTGGAACTAGTCTATTGTTCCATGTCCATTTCTAACTTTTGCTTGTTCACCTGCTTACAGGTTTCTCAAGAGGCAGGTAAGGTGGTCTGATATGCCCATCTCTTTCAGAATTTTAGACAGTTTGTTGTGATTCACACAAAGACTTTAGTGTAGTCAATGAAGCAGAAAAAGATGCTTTTCTGAAATTCTTTTGCTTTTTCTATGATCCAACAGATGCTGGCAATTTTATCTCTGGTTCCTCTGCCTTTTCTAAATCCAGTTTAAACATCTAGCAGTTGTGGTTCACATACTGTTGAAGCCTGGCTTGGAGAATTTAGAGCATTACTTTATTAAAATGTGAAATGAGTACAATTGTGCAGTAGTTTGAACATTCTTTGGCATTGCTCTTCTTTGCAATTGGAATGAAAACTTATCTGTTCCAGCCCTGTGGCCACTGCTGAATTTTCCATATTTGCTGGCATATTGAGTGTAGCACTTTCATGGCATCATCTTTTAGGATTTGAAATTGCTTACCTGGAATTCCACCACATCCACTAGCTTCATTCATAGTGATGCTTCCTGAGGCCTACTTCACTTTGCATCCAAAGATATCTGGCTCTAGGTGATAACCACCATTGTGTTTATCTGGTTCATTAACACTTTTTTTTTTTTTGTACAATTCTTCTCTGTATTCTTACCACCTCTTAATATCATCTGCTTCAGTTAGTTCCTTATTTTTCTGTCCTTTATTGTGCCCATCTTTGCATGAAATATTCCCTTGGTATCTCTAATTTTCTTGATGAGATCTCTAATCTTTCCCATTCTACTGTTTTCCTCTATTTCTTTGCATTGTTTTCTTAGGAAGGCTTTCTTATCTCCTTGCTTTTTTTTGGAACTCTACATTCAGACAAGTACATCTATCCCTTTCTTTGCCTTTCACTTCTCTTCTTTTCTCAGCTATTTGTAAGGACTCCTCAGACAACCACTTTGTCTTTTGAATTTCTTTTTCTTGGGAATGGTCTTGATCATTGCCTCCTGTACAATGTCACAAACCTCTGTCCATAGTTCTTTAGGCACTCTATCAGATCTCATCCTTTGAATCTATTTGTCACTTCCACTGTATAATTGTAAGGGATTTGGTTTAGGTCATACTTTAATAGTCTAGTGGTTTTCCCTACTTTCTTCAGTTTTACTCTGAATTTTGCAACATTGGAGTATAGTTGCTTTTTAATATTTTGTTAGTTTTACATTCCCTCCCTCTTAGTCCTCCTTCTCACTCCCCTATCTCACCCAGCTGGGTCACCATAGAACTGAATTTAATGCCTGTGCTATACAGCAGGCTTCCATTAGATATCTATTTTACACCTGGAAGCATATATATGTCAATCTTAATCTCTATTTGTCCCACCCTCGCCTCCCTTCCATATGACCCAATAATCCTACTACTGAGCATATACCTAAGAAATAATAATTCAAAAAGACCCATGTACCCTTGAGTTCATTGCACCACTATTTACAATAGTCAGGATATGGAGTAACGTAGTTCAGTTCAGTTCAGTTCAGTCGCTCAGTCGTGTCCGACTCTTTGCAACCCCATGAATTGCAGTAAACCAGGCCTCCCTGTCCATCACCAACTCCTGGAGTTCACTCAGACTCACGTCCATTGAGTCCGTGATGCCATCCAGCCATCTCATCCTCGGTCGTCCCCTTCTCCTCCTGCCCCCAATCCTTCTCAGCATCAGGATCTTTTCCAATGAGTCAACTCTTCACATAAGGTGGCCAAAGTACTGGAGCTTCAGTTTGAGCATCATTCCTTCCAAAGAAATCCCAGGGTTGATCTCCTTCAGAATGGACTGGTTGGATCTCCTTGCAGTCCAAGGGACTCTCAAGAGTCTTCTCCAGCACCACAGTTCAAAAGCATCAATTCTTCCGCGCTCAGCCTTCTTCACAGTCCAACTCTCACATCCACACATGACCACAGGAAAAACCATAGCCTTGACTAGATGGACCTTAGTCGGCAAAGTAATGTCTCTGCTTTTGAATATACTATCTAGGTTGGTCATAACTTTTCTTCCAAGGAGTAAGCACCTTTTAATTTCATGGCTGCAGTCACCATCTGCAGTGATTTTGGAGCCCAGAAAAATAAAGTCTGACACTGTTTCTACTGTTTCCCCATCTATTTCCCATGAAGTGATGGGGCCAGATGCCATGATGTTTGTTTTCTGAATGTTGAGCTTTAAGCCAACTTTTTCACTCTCCTCTTTCACTTTCAACAAGAGGCTTTTTAGCTCCTCCTCACTTTCTGCCATAAGGGTGGTGTCATCTGCATATCTGAGATTATTGATATTTCTCCCAGCAATCTTGATTCCAGCTTGTGTTTCTTCCAGTCCAGCATTTTCTGAATGTTGAGCTTTAAGCCAACTTTTTCACTCTCCTCTTTCACTTTCAACAAGAGGCTTTTTAGCTCCTCTTCACTTTCTGCCATAAGGGTGGTGTCATCTGCATATCTGGAAACAAATGAAAGATGCAAGGGGGAAGAAAGGGTGGCTTAAAGCCAATTTCAATGTCTCTTTTACTAAAAAAATTATATATATGCATAAATAACTGGTAAAACAAAGAAAAATACACTAAGAATAATCAGAGTATATGGATTAACCAGTAAATGAAACAAAACAGGACAAGAGAGACAAAATTATTCAGTAATCTTCAGGGCTAGAATTGAGACAGCTCCATTTTTTTCTGTTAATTAATTAATTACTTTTTAATTGAAGCATATATTTAAGTAAGGAAAACTTCATTTTGTCATTAAATCTGCTTTCTATAGAAACACTACATAATGAATAGTGAAAGTGAAGTCACTCAGTCGTGTCTAACTCTTTGTGACTCCATGGACTACCAGGCTCCTCTGTCCATGGAATTTTCCAGGCAAGAGTATTAGAGTGGATTGCCATTTCCTTCTCCAGGGGATCGTCCTGATCCAGGGATAGAACCCAGGTTTCCTGCATTGCAGGCAGACATTTGATCATCCGAGACACCTGGGAAGCCCATGTAATGAGAAGTGAAGTGCAAGTTCATAAACATCTCATCAACCAAGAGAACATAATAGGGCCGAAGAGATAATCACCAAAACTAAGAGCAAAAGAAAGAAAAATTCGAGGTTTCCAGAAAAAAAAGCGTATGCAAATGGAGAAATACTCATTCAAGAAAACCTACTACATCTCAGTGAAAAGTGGGATTTTGTGGTATTTGAGCCACAAGTTTGACTGGTTAGTTTTTTTTCTCTTTTTCTTTTTTCTGGGTGAAGTTTTCTATTAGGGTTTTATTTTATTTTAGAAAGCAAAAAACACTTTCTGATTGGCTTTTAAGTACATGTGGCAGTTTTTGCTCATTTGTCTGATTCCATGTCTGTTGCTGGGGGTTTTCCAGGCTGGGAAAAATCACATGAGGATTTTTCTGTCTCAATGAGAAGAATGCCTGGCCCATGGCTTTGGGACATGTGTCTGCCATACAAAATTTCTCAGTTAATACTTTGGTCCTCCTTTCAACTGTATTTGAGAGGTTGATCATTGTTTGGGTTCTTCTTGTATCTCCATATAGAGAATTCTCAGTCAGCTAACTGGATTAAAATTCAGGAAAACTGGGTTCTAGCATTGGTTTTCTAATACCAACTTTTGCTACAGTAGGACATTTTAGTAATTATACAGGGTTCATCTAAAAAATGAACTATTAGGATAAACTTATCTCTGCTCAAAATCCTGAAGTTAAAATTGAATGAATTTATCATTTGACAAATTCAATGAAAGCTTGACCTTAGATTTCCAAACTTTATTCATCTATTAAAGGCACTGCTATATGTAAAAACTAGCTTTTACTACAGTATTTTAAGCAGACTTAATTTGAGCATTCTAGTTTGTATAGCTGAATAATCTTTCATCTAAAATTTTCCACTTCATCCAATGATTCAACATAACTTAACTCTAACTTGTTTGTCAATGGCTAACAAATCATCCTAAATTAGCAAGTAAGTCAAGATGGTTATGTTTTTTATGACTTTTGTTTATTATTTCTCTTTGAAACACTGACATATTTTATATACTTTCTTATTTTTCCTCATTACATACTTCTAACATGTGCAAAAACTGTAATAACAACATTTTTCATGCTAATGAGCAATTCTGATGAGTCAATCAGTACAAGGAATGTTTCCAGTTTGACATCCAATTCAGTGATTCCAAATTTTCTTCTATTGAATGGTGTCAAAAATTCATTGCTTTTTAAAGAGCCCTTTTGAATCCATTTAGTTTCATTTGTTATTTTTGGAATCTTTGTTTTTATATGAATGTTTAAATGATGAAAAATAATTTCTGTATAGCTTATTTAATTTATATTAAGTCTGAATACTTACCCTACTTAAGATCAAACTAGCATGGCCATTACAGATGAAGACATTCATATAAGTATTAAAATGATTTTTTGTACTTGAAGATAGAGTATGAAATTAAAATATTTTCTATTTTATGAGTTTTTAACTAACATTCTTTGTAATATATACTCAAATACACAGGCAGCACATAAAACTGAAGCTTCTCTTGCCATCATCTATTTTTAATAATACACAAATCTATAATTCTTATAATTATAGACTTAAGTAGAGTCAATCAATATTTTCTCAGAGAAACGTGTATCTAAAGAGAACATCAATCCATGTCCATTTAAGAATTTTTCCCCTTTTAAGTCTAGAGATTAATTATTAAAGTCAAACTCAAAAATTCACCAAAGGCTTGTCAAATTGAAACTGAAAACTTGCTGTATTCTACAGAACAGAATTTATAAGTTGGACTTGGTTTCTACCTTCAGTGAACATCTAAAACATATTTATTTATTTATTTTTTTTTTTGCCCTTCAGAAAACAAACATAAATGTACTGTTTTCTCAGTAAGAATATTGACTATCAATATTTTTATTTATGGAATTGTATAACCTATGTCTTACTGAGACTCATACACTTGGAAAATGATAAAAATTATATTGAAGTATTTTGTCAAAACTTTTCAATTTTGTAAGGAATTCTAACCTTATACACTTCTAATATTTTGACTCTTTCTTTTCCCTCAAGTTCCTCATTTCATGATTAAGTTATGTGTTGAACTGAACACTGATATTTTACCTGAAATCTAAGGAGGAAAGCTGTTTCGATTAAAGCAATTTATTAAAAAAGTCATGAGATGGGAAAACTCAGTTTATAGCTATGTGATGATGTGAGCCCTAAGGTAACGTACTCAGAGTCATCAAGCAAATATCTCAATCAGCAGGTTAACATTTAGTTCCTTCTCTAATATCATGAAGCCTGAGCCTGGCAGGGGTGACCTCTGTGCTTCTTTCAGCTAGATTCAGCTATGCTATGCTGTTTCTCAGTCATGTCTGACTCTTTGCAAATCCATGGAATGTAGCCCACTAGGCAAGATACTTGAGTGGATAGTTATTTCCTCCTCTAGAAGACCTTCTCACCCAGGTATCAAAAGGGCATCTCCTGTGTCTCTAGCATTGACGGGTGGATCCTTTACCACTGAGCCACCTGGGAAGCCCCAAATCCTATTGCTGCTGTTTAGTTGTTAAGTCGTGTCCAGCTCTGCAACACCAGGGACTATAGACTATCCCTTTGTCCATGGCATTTCCTAGCAAAACTACTGTGAGTTAACCATCAAAATCACTACTTCATCAGAATTACAGTCATTCTGGAACATATCAGCACATCCTTTCCTCTTGGAAAGCACATGTCTATGAAAGTAAACTTACAATCTGAAAACTTGACCATTACTTTAGATAATTATCTAAAACAATTGGTTGGATATTTACAACCAATTCTTTTTTTTCAACCAATTCTTTGTAAGAGGTAGATTTCAATATCTTCAATGACTTTATGCCCCAAAGGCCTCTTTTAGGCAAAATCATAAATAGCAATTTAGGATGATGATGTTCTAACAACCTCCATATACTTATATATGTTCTTTATCATTTATGACCCCCATCCATTTTGAAAAACTGACACATAAACAATTACATTTACAGTCATAATTCCCTAGAGTTTGTTGAAATTTTAATAAATGATGGGAGTTGATCCTTTTTTTATAACCAAATTTTGAAAAAAATGAAAGCTAAGCGAGAGTCAGGCAAATTGAAGACTAAAATGCCAGTGAGTTTTTGCTTTTTTTAAAAGTAGTGTTTGTATATGCAGCAAAACTGTGTTACTGATGTTGAACATCAGAGTCCCAGACTTTCCCACTCAGTCACAAGTAGTTCCAGCTAATATAAAGGCTTTCTGCAAAGTGTGTGTGTGTGTATGCAAGTGAGTGCTTGTGCTCAGTCATGTCTGACTCTGTAACCCAGTGGACTGTAGCATGCCAGGTTCCTATGGAATTTTCCAGACAAGAATACTGGAGTTGATTGTAATTTCCTTCTCCAGGGCATCTTCCTGACCCAGGAATCAAACCTGCATCTCTTGAGTCACTTGTCTTGGCAGGGGGGTTCTTTACCTTCACACCAAAGGGTAAAACTATCTAGCTGCTAAATTTACTGCAAGTTTCAGAGAAACATAAAGCACATGATATCTGCAGACAAACAAGTCTGAGAATCTGAGACATATCTATTGTGAAGCTTGAATTATTTTCACTAATGAAGTAAGTCAGTAACTGAAAGAAAAGAGACAGTTGAAGAGTCTTTGATTAATGGATCTCCTTCCACTTGGAAGCAATCATGAGAAGTGAAAAAAGACACACCCCTACCAGAAACCCCAGCTTTTTGTCTTTTTTATCCCAGGGCGTCCAACCATTAACACTCTGATCAAAGAGGCTGATTCAGTCTATTGGGACAGAGAAACAAAGGATCCCAAAACAAAGATTATTCTTTTATAAATGCTGCTGGAAGACATAAGGGCCTGAAATGGCTTATAATGCTGTTAATTAAGTTAGCTACAAGGTCATTCTATTTCAAGTCTTAAATTTTATTTCTTCTTTTGCTTCCTATTTTAATTTTTTCTAGATGTATTTTTCAATATACCCTTCAATAATAACAAACGACTTCACAAAGACACTCCAATACCATGCACTAATAATGTTACCCCACATTTGAATTAATTACCTCCTATTGTCAAATACTCCTGTAGAAATTAAAGCTAGTTAAAGTCTCCTGAGAATTAAAGTTGAAATGGATTGAACTGCAAAGTCAAATTATCTTTCTGTGTTGATCTGAAGTTAAAAACTCTAAAGTACAAAGTGCAACCTACCTAATTTATTAATAAATTATTTGTCTTGTAGGAAGATTATCAATGCTTAAGCAGATTTTTTTGTATTTTTGTACAACTCTGCCTAAGCTGTCTCTAAAAGAAAAGGAGGTGGTTCAATTAGAGCCTCAGAAGTGGTATTAGTCCAATGGTAAGATTCTAACATACTCTCCATTAAAGAACAAATGCTAAAGGAAAAATATGAAAAAAAGATTTAGTGTAGAAGAAATCAAGCAGATTAGCTATTGATCTAGTATAGTGTTAATAGAACATAATGAATAAAAAAGGAATAAAGCAATATATGAGTGCAAAAAAAAAAAAAAAAAAAAAAAGAACAAATGCTGACAAAAGGAGCCAGGACCATCAAGGAACTGGCAGTACATGCACTGCATTCTGAAAACAAGCTAATCTCTGGAACCTAGAATTTGTGTTACCAAGACTGTATTTTCCTATATTGTATTACTAGGACCCACTGCTCAGTGATTTCAGCTTTGTTAGTATGCGGACAGTCAATGCAACTTAGCCAAAATCCAATACTTTGATATTTGAGTGTGTGTGTGTGTGTGTGTGTGCGTGTGTGCATGTGTGTGTGTGCCCGTGGGTGTAGAGGTGAAGGCTAGCTTTCAAAGTATGTACTAGAGCCATTTCTACCTTCTTCTGAAGTTTTGAAATGTAATATGGATTCAGCTCCAGTCACTAGGCCTTAACTGAGATGTATTTCCTTTTCTGTATATTCAAATATCTAACTAGGATTTTCTGAGTCCTGTATTTCTGGCACTCAAGTGTTGTGCAATCTCAATGTTTGTGTTAGCTTAAGAAGTATCCTCAGGGGTTTCTAGCTCTGAATCTTGTACTGATAATTCTGAAGTCTATTCCTCAGAGTCCTAAGGAGAACCAATATCCCTGCCATGCACTGAAACTTTTTTAATTTGGGGCTCTAAATTTCTGCCAACTAAGGTCCGTCTAGTCAAGGCTATGGTTTTTCCTGTGGTCATGTATGGATGTGAGAGTTGGACTGTGAAGAAGGCTGAGTGCCGAAGAACTGATGCCTTTGAACTGTGGTGTTGGAGAAGACTCTTGAGAGTCCCTTGGACTGCAAGGAGATCCAACCAGTCCATTCTGAAGGAGATCAGCCCTGGAATTTCTTTGGAAGGAATGATGCTAAAGCTAAAGCTCCAGTACTTTGGCCACCTCATGGGAGGAGTTGACTCATTGGAAAAGACCCTGATGCTGGGAGGGATTGGGGGCAGAAGGAGAAGGGGATGGCCGAGGATGTGATGGCTGGATGGTATCACGGACTTGATGGATGTGAGTCTGAGTGAACTCGGGAGCTGGTGATGGACAGGGAGGCCTGGTGTGCTGCGATTCATGGGGTCGAAAAGAGTCGGACACGACTGAGCAACTGAACTGAACTGAAACTTCAATGCCACGATCACACATTGGATTGTTAATGCAAAACTTAATTATAAGGCATGTCATAGGGGTCAGTCTTGAGCCAATGAACAAGCTACAGAAATTTGATTAATTTCATAGAATATTCACACATGTACCTGAATGAAAAGCATAAAATGTCAATGCCATCTAAACAATTTGAACCTGGACACTTGCCCATCCATGCTCTGTGGATCAGGCAGAAGTCATATGCCTTAATATTTGATATTCCATCCCGTAGATCTGGTTGATATTAAAGGAAAGCAGTAGATTTTTTGCTAATGTGAATCAAAATATCACTACTTCCAAGTCACTATCCTTTTCAAAAGCATCCAGGTTATGCTTGTTCGTTTCAGATCCATCTACAACAGCCTTCACTATAAGCCCTCAAGTCTTTCCACTTAACTCTCTTCTAATTCATCCTTCTCTTCATAAAAATAAACACTGGCCCATATAAAAAAAGTCATGAAGCATAGGGAACTACCAACATCAAAATCTTATGTGGTCCACTTGCTTAAATTTTAATGTTTAAGGCTGCAGCAGTTAAAAGCCAATCAGACGACCAAGAAAACAGTCAACTGGCACAATATGGGACCCGATAAACCTTCCAGGTGAAACAGCAACCACATTAATAACAAATCCCGTTGCCTTTCTTTGTTCATTGCCATCAGTCCTCAGAGTCCCTTCTCTGGCAGCACAATCGTGCCTCAATTGTGCCAAATCACCTTGATCTATACAATGTTCCTTTTAAGCCTTGAAGTTCTTTGATCAATAATATAAGTTACTGACACGTCACCTCTGATTTGAACTTATCTTCCCAAACATCAGGTCTTCCCCTGAGGAAGACCTTTCTGTATAGACCCTAAAGCCCTAAAGAACAAACAAAAATGAGATCAAAAAAGTACACTGAATGCTGCAGGGCACCAGGCAATTATGGACTTCTAATAGTGAACCGTGAAATTAGACAACCCACCCCTACCTAGTCTTGCTGGGAACCCACAGGTATCTCCCAATTAGATATAGCCTTGACTCCCAGCCTCTTCTGGTTGGGAGCATATCAGAGAACCTGTTGTCTGCATGCAGGAAGCTTCACAGAATGGGGTAACTGATACACTTGATTCTCTGTAAAACACTCAAAATAACCCAACACTCCCCTCTCTTCCCTGAGGGAAGAGTAAGTAAAGTGTGAGGCAGCAGACAGAAACAGATGTTCTTTTACATGAGAGGAAATGTCAGTAATTGAGAATAAGTGATTCCTTTAATAAGACTTAGGGAAACATGTCACAGGCCAGATCTTTAAACATGGACGGCAATGACCACACAAGGGGAATTAATTTCACATGGTATAGACTTCACAGCGTTGCCATAATCAAAGGGAGCCAACTAAGTTAAACAATACAGTCCCATTTAACACTCACCTTCCTGTATTTGTTCTTAAAACATTGTATTATTGGGAGCTGGTGATCCAAAGATGAGGAAGGAACGATCTTTGATTTCCAGGAGCAGTGTGAGACAAAGATGTGGGAAACACATGTGCAGTCAAAATAAAATGTACTAAGATATGCAAGCTGCTGCTGCTGCTGCTGCTGCTGCTAAGTCGCTTCAGTCATGTCCAACTCTGTGCAACCCCATAGATGGCAGCCCACCAGGCTCCCCCGTCCCTGGGATTCTCCAGGCAAGAACACTGGAGTGGGTTGTCATTTCCTTCTGCAATGCATGAAAGTGAAAAGTGAAAGTAAAGGTGCTCAGTCGTTTCGGACTCTTAGCGACCCCATGGACTGCAGCCTACCAGGCTCCTCCATCCATGGGATTTTCCAGGCAAGAGTACTGGAGTGGGGTGACATTGCCTTCTCTGAAGAATGCAAGAAACATGTCTAAAAGCCAATGGGAGCACAAGACAGGAACTCAGGACAGGAGCAGGTGGCTAATGTCTTTATAGAAGAAAGCCTTAGCAATATTTTGTGGTGTGTGTGTTAGTTGATCAGTTGTGCCCAACTCTTTGTGACCCCACGGACTGTAGCCCACTAGGCTCATTTATCCATGGAATTAATTATCCACGCAAGAACACTGGAGTGGGTTGCCATTTCCGTCTCCTTTAAACTATTATAGTAATATTTTAAAATAATGATGCAAGAGGACATTGAATCATAAAAGTCATTATAGTTTTCCTATGAACATTTTATGTCTAACACATAAAATAGTTGATGCTATAAAAGATTTCCTAATTATTTTATGTCAGCAAAGTCATTTGCAAATATCCCCAGCATCACAAAAGTGATACACAATTTTGATGTTGCCATGTCACAATTGTATGAGTGGGTTGTCTGCCTAATTCTATGGTTCAGTATTAGAGACTGATAGCTATTTTATGTCTAAGCCACATCTTCCAAGTCTGTAAAAAAGATAAATAAATAGAAATATAAGATGTTGGAAAATTAAATAAAGAAATCATAAAATAATTTTTGGAAACAGTATCATCATAAAGGCTAGATGTATAGATATTACTGTTTCATTAGTATTTAGGTCCAGAAGACTTCTCAATATAGAATCATGCAGTAATTACATTATTTATTTTTTGTCTATATACACATGCTTAGTAATCAAGATTGCTGGGAGAAATATCAGTAACCTCAGATATGCAGATGACACCACTCTTATGGCAGAACGTGAAGAGGAACTAAAAAGTCTCTTGATGAAAATGAAAGAGGAGAGTGAAAAAGTTGGCTTAAAGCTCAACATTCAGAAAACGAAGATCATGGCATCCGGTCCCATCACTTCATCAGAAATAGATGGGGAAGCAGTGGAAACAGTGTCAGACTCTATTTATTTAGGCTCCAAAATCACTGCAGATGGTGACTGCAGCCATGAAATTAAAAGGTGCTTACTCCTTGGAAGGACAGTTATGACCAACCTAGACAGCATATTGAAAAGCAGAGACATTACTTTGCCAACAAAGGTCCACTAGTCAAGGCTATGGTTTTTCCAGTGGTCGTCTATGGATGTGAGAGTTGGCCTGTGAAGAAAGCTGAGCGCCGAAGAATTGATGCTTTTGAACTGTGGTGTTGGAGAAGACTATTAAGATTCCCTTGGACAGAAAGGAGATCCAACCAGTCCATTCTGAAGGAGATCAGCCCTGGGATTTCTTTGGAGGGAATGATGCTGAAGCTGAAACTCTAGTATTTTGGCCACCTCATGTGAAGAGTTGACTCATTGGAAAAGACTCTGATGCTGGGAGGGATTAGGGGCAGGAGGAGAATGGGACGACAGAGGATGAGATGGCTGGACGGCATCACTGACTTGATAGACATGAGTCTGAGTGAACTCCAGGAGTTGATGATGGACAGGGAGGCCTGACTTGCTGTGATTCATGGAGTCACAAAGAGTCGGACACGACTGAGCGACTGAACTGAACTGAACTGAACTACTATATCCTTACTAACATTGTATATGATTAGATTAAAATAATATACTTTACAGTGTATAAATCCTTGCATTTTTTAAATTTATCAGAGTTTGAACCTTATGTGTGGTGTATGTATTTGCTTTCAGAACAAAATAAGTATAGTTTTTAAGAACCTAATGTAATACTTTCTGAAAATGAAATCCTGTGAAAAACAATTTTCTGGAAGAGAAAAGGGCTTCACAGACCTGTGGAGATGGAAATTGGTGACTAATGTTCTGCTTGAACTGTTTTTGCAAGTTGTTGCCTATTAAGGAGAAGTGAGGGAGATGATTATTTGTCAGGTAAAAGGGCACAATGTTACAACCACATGGTGCTTTGTTTTTTTGTATTTCCTCTTGAAGGAAAGGAAAAGGGTCTGAGAGTTGCCGGAGCTAGTACAGGGCTTTGGCAGGGTAAGAACACTACACAATTTTGCTATTCTTTCCTCTGCAGGAGAAATTGTTTTAGAATCCCCAACGCCAAGCCCTGGATGTGCCAGTTTTATCATGTGTGTGTGTTATTTTCTCCCTCAGGTGAAAAAAAAGATTTCACTGGTGCTCCAGCCTCAGTGAGGAAGCAGATAGAGCATACTGTATGCTTCCTGACCCTGAATGTACGAATGTACATGAGTTATACTGACTGGCATGTAACCTTCACTGATTCCATTAATTTCTGAGTCCCAGATGCTCTGACCTGAACTGCCTTAAAATTCAGGATGGAGCTGAGGTCAACTTTCACCAAGGAATCAGCACTTTTGTCCTTTCTAAATATGCTAGGGAGTGTCAAGGAGACTAGAGATTTGACAGAGAGATTTGAAGTTACATTTCTGTTGAACATGGATACTGAAGTATCAAGTCCCATGGGGGAAATGGTTCTAGACTTAAAGGGGTCCCAAGATGCTGAGAAATGTAAGTAGAACTATGGTAACATGAGGGGCTAAAAGAGAGAAGCCTAGAGTCCTACTTTCCCTGACCGTGGGAAGTATCCCGGGGAGAAAGTAAATCGTTCAACTAGAAACTAAAGAGGAAAAAAGGAAAAAACTGCCCAACCATTTCTTTTTTAGTTATTTGCAATGTTGTGTTAGTTTCCACTGTACAGCAAAGTGAGTCATTTATACATGCACAGGTATCCACTCTATTTTAGATTATTTTCCCATATACGTCTTTACAGAATATTGTGTATAGTTCTTGTGCTATACAATAGGTTCTTATTAGTTATCTAGCCATTTCAGCCACCTAATTTCTTTTCACCTTCATTCCTGCAATAGATTTCCACCTTTGAGATAATAGATTTTGACCTTTGAAATGCTGACTAAACAGTCAGAGATTTGAGTAAATGTGCATTGAAAACAACAAATCAAATTAAAAGGATTTTGTGTTGTTTTGTTTCTTTTGTTTGTTAATGCTTGGTAGAAATCGATGTATGCTATATGCTTGTAGTTTCCCAAATCACAGTAGCTGAATGGGTCATCCCAATTGGGAAAATCTGCAGATAGAGAATTATGTTATTGGTACAAACTATTCTATTTTTGCACCAGTGGATGTTTCAGAATATAGCACAAATCCACTAAATTTCAGTCAGCTATACCTTTTTGAAGTGTTGGATATGGCTACTATCTATGCCTTTTTTGAAAAACTGGCAACTGAGCTTGCACTGAAATAAAAGTCTTCACATATAGAGACCATGTGATTCCCCCTTTGAATATACACTTAAAGGTGCACTCCATGGCTGACAAGATAGAATACAACTAAAGAAAAAAAATTTTTTTCAAATAAGTGTGCTGCTTTTTCAGTGGACTCGTATTCATGCTGAAATCTCAATGGTGCCAAATTGAATCTCGGAGACAAAGTTTTGGGTGAAGTTTAAAAGAAATGCTTTATTGCTTTGCCAGCCTTAGGGGGACATAGTAGGCTAATGCCCTCAAAAATGGTATATCCCAACCCAGGAGAGTTTGCTGGGGATCTTTGTTTATTTTTATTACATTGATTGATTTGCTAATATTGGAGAATCCTTGCATCACTGGAATAAAGCTCACTTGATCATGATATATGATCTTTTTAAAATGTTTTTGGATTCTGCTTGTTAGAATTTTGTTGAGGACCTTTGCAACTATGTTCATAGTGATATTAGCCTATAGTTTTGTTTTGTGTGTGTGTATAGCATCTTTGTCTTGTTTTGGTATCAGGGTGATGGTGGCCTCTTAGAATGAGTTTGAGTTTTCCTTCCTTTACAATTTTCTGGGAGAGTTTGAGTAGGACAGATGTTAGCTCTTCTCTAAATTTTTGGTAGATTTCACCTGTGAAGCCATTTAGTCCTGGGCTTTTGTTCAGATTTTTTACTACAGTTTCTATTGTGATTGGTCTATTCAAATTTTCTATTTTTTTTTCCTGGTTCAATTTTGAAAGATAATACTTTTCTAAGAATCTGTCCATTTCTTTCAAGTTGCCCATTTTATTGGCACATAGTTGCTTATAGTATGATTGTATTGTGTTGTCTGTTGTAATTTCTCCATTTTTTGTTTATAATTTTGTTTATGTGAGTCTTCTCCCTTTTTTATCATGTTGAGTGTGATAATGGTTTGCTTATTTGTTTATCTTCTCAAAGAACCAGCTTTTGTTTTTCTTAATCTTTGCTTTAGTCTCCACTTATTTTTCATTTGTTTCTGCTGGTATTTTTATACTTTCTTTCCTTCCCAAAACAAACTTTGGGTTTGTTTTGTTGTTGTTGTTCTTTTTCTAGTTGATTTAGGTGCAAAGTTAGGTTGTTGTTTAATATTTCTCTTGTTTCTTGAGGTAGACTTGTATTGCTATGAACTTCCCTCTTAGCACTGCTTTTCCTAAATCACATAGGTTTTAGATTGTTGTGTTTTTATTATCATTTGTTTCTATGCATATTTTTATATACTTTTTTTAAATTTCTTCAGTGATCTGTTGGTTATTCATAAGTGTGCTCTTTAGCCTCCATATCTTTAGCATTTTTATACCCCCCCCCAGTGGCTAATATCTAATTTTACAGCATTGTGATCAGAAAAGATGCTTGAAATCATTACTTTTTTTTTTATTTACCAAGCCTAGATTTATGGCCGAGGATGTGATCTATCCTAGAGAATGTTCCATGTGCACTTGAGAAAAAGGTGAAATCCATTGTTTTTGGGTGAAATGCCCTGCAGATATCAATGGTCTAAATGATCCAATGTATCATTAAAAGCTTATATTTCCTTGTTACTATTCTTTCTGGATGATCTGTCCATTGGTGTGAATGGGGTATTAAAGTTTCCTGCTGTTATTGTGTTACTGTCAATTTCCCCTTTAATAATAGCAATTGCCTTGCGTTTTCAAGTGCTCCTATATTGGGTGCATATATGTTTATAATTGCTGTATCTTCTTCCTGGATTGATCACTTGATCATTATGTAGTGTCCTTTGTCTCTGTTAACAGTCTTTATTTTAAAGTCTATTTTATTTGATATGAGTATTGTAACTCCTACTTTCTTTTGGCCTCTATTTGTATGAAGTATCTTTTTCCAGCTCCTCACTTTCAGTCTGTATGTGTCCCTAGGTTTGAGGTGGGTCTTCTTGTAGACAGCATATATAGGGGTCTTGTTTTATTCCATTAGGCAGTCTTTGTCTTGTGTTTGGAGAATTTAACCCATTTATGTTTAAGGTAATTATTGGTAAGTATGATGCTGTACCATTGACTTTATTGTTTTGGGTTCAATTTTATAAACCTTTTTATATGTTTCCTATCTAGAGAAGAAAGATCCTTTAGCATTTGTTGAAGAACTGGTTTGGTGGTGCTGAATTCTCTCAGCTTTTACTTATCAGTAAATCTTTTGATTTCTCTTTCAAATCTGAATGAGATCCTTACTGGATAGAGTAATCTTGCTTGTAGTTTTTCCCTTTCATCACTTTAAGTATATCCTGCCATTTCCTTCTGGCCTGCAGTTTCTGTTGTAAGATCAGCTGTTATCCTTATGGGGTCCCCTTGTAAGTTATTTGTTGCTTTACCCTTGCAGCTTTTAATATTTTCTCTTTGTGTTTAATTTTTGTTAATTTGATTAGTATGTGTCTTGGAGTGTTTCAGCTTGGGTTTATCCTTTATGTGACTCTCTGGGCTTCTTGGACTTGAGTGGCTATTTCTTTCCCCATTTTAGGGAAGTTTTGGACTATTATGTCCTCAAGTATTTTTTTTCATGCCCTTTCTTTTTGAGTTATTCTTCTGGAACACCTATGGTTCAAATGCTGAGGGGTTTAACATTGTCCCAGAAGTCTCTTAGGCTGTTCTCATTTCTTCTTCTTCTTTTTTTTTTTTTTCTGCTCTGCTTCATTTATTTCAACCACTCTATCTTCCAATTCACTTATCCTTTTTTTCTACTTCACTTACTCTATTGTTGGTTCCCTCCAGAGTGTTTTTAATCTCAGTTATTGCATTGTTCATTACTGATTGACTATTGTTTATTTCTTATAGGTCCTTCTCAGATGTTTCTTGCATCTTCTCAATCTGTTTCTCTAGCCTATTTATCTACAACTCCATTATTGTTTTCAAGATTTTGGATCATCTTTATTATCATTATTCTGAATTCTTTTTCAGGAAGACTCCCTATCTCCTCCTCTTTGGTTTGCTTTGATGGTTTTTATCATGTTCCTTCACCTGTTGGATATTTTTCTGCATTTTCATTTTGTTTAGTTTGCTGTATTTGGGGTCTCTTTTCTGCAGGCTGGAGAATTGTAGTTCCTCTTAATTGTGGAGTCTGTTCCCTGTAAATTGTGGCTTGTGAAGGTTTCCTGGTTGGGGGAACTTGTGTTTGTGTTCTAATGGATGAAACTGTATCTTGTGTCTCTGGAGGGCAGTGCAGTGTCCAGTAGAGAGTTTTTTGATGTCTATGGGTTTGATATGGCTTTGGGTAGCCTGTGTTTTAAAGTTTAGGATTGTGTCCCTCTTTTGCTGAAGGATTAGTATGGGGTGTCTTGCATTGCAACTTGCTGGCTCTTGGGTAGAGCTTGGTCTCAGTGTATGTATGGAGGTTTTTTTGTGTTGTGTATGGAGGTTTTTCGGTGTTTTCTTGTCTATTAATGTTTCCTGCGGTCAGAAGTTCTTTGAATATCCAAAGTTCTGGAGTTGAGCTTCCTGCCTCTGGGTTTCAGTTCCCCTCTTACATTAGCATCAAGAATTTTCTGTCCACACACAGAAGACAAATATCCTAGGTTAATGGTGAAACAACTCTCCACAGCCAGGGACAGCCATAAGGATTCACAAAGCTATATAGAGAAGAGGGAGGAGAGAGACAGAGGTGACCAGGAGGAGACACTGGAGAGTCAAAAGTGGAAAAAGTAATCAAGCCAGTAATGAAATACCTACGTGAAAGTGGATACTAAAAATTAGAATCTTAAAGGTAAAAAATTAATAACAAAAATCAAAAATGAAAACCTAAAAATAGAAATAAGACTCTCAAACATTCAATATAAAAAAATTGAATACAAAAATTTAGAAAATGTGAAATTTATTAAAAAAATAAGTTTTTTTAAGAAAAATAATAGTAGTCTATAAAAAATGAAAGTTAAAGGAGTGATAAAGAGCCATATTAGGACAGTATGATGGGATAAATGAAAAAGATGGGGATGAAAGAAAAAAGAATTTTAAAATAATAAAAATTTAAAATTAAAAAAAATTAAACTATATCTAGGAATTTCTCTGGAGCTGTTATGAGCAGTATGGGGTCAGTTCAGCATGAGACAATCCCTTGCTCAGGCTTTTACTTATCCTCAGAGTCTACAGTTGCACCTCAAACGCAGTCTCAGCTTAACTGCAGGATTTTAATCTGTTGCACCTGCCACTTCTGGGGATGTTCCCCCTCCTTTTCTTTGCTTAGGTTCGCCTCCTCTGTTTGCAAGTCTCTTCAGGGTCTAATCTCCACTCTGACATGAGGAGGCAAAAGTGGCCACTTATTAGGGCTCACTTGTCCTCTTGTGCTATGGAGAAGGAGGAACACTGCAAACAAATACTGTTGCCATGTGTGGAGAGTGTTCACAGTGGGTGGACCACATGGGGATTTGCCACAGCCCAAGGCAGCATGCACTTCTCAGGTCTAAGCTGCTCCAGCTTCCAGGTGCTCCATGAAGGCCAGTCTCAGTTGGGGCATACATCTAGTGCACCTCCCAGGTTCAATTGCTCAGGCTCCCTGGTGCTCTGCAAGGGCACAGTCCCAGGTGGGCCATATCCTCAGGGGATCTGGTCTCTGGCTGTGACACTCCTGGCACATATGAGCCACCCGAGATCCCAGGAAGACATGATTAGTGACTGGCAGCCTTCTCATAGCTTGGCAGGAGATGTGGTCTCTGGGGCTGAGATTGCAGGGCCCCTTGCCTTCTGCTTCTGGATGTTGTGCACCTGCCTCTCTGCCTCCAGGGAGGGCCATAAACAGCAGCCAGCTTACTCTCCTTTGGTATTCAGTAGGGGGTGAGCCTTTGTTCTGTGAGTGAGCCAGGGGTCACATTGTGGCATTAGAGCCTTCCCACATTGAAAAGTCCTTGTTTTTCTTTGATTCTTTGGTGTTTCCATGGCTTGGGTTACTGTGACACATTAATCCCCTCAGAGTGTCCTCAGGGCATTCAACACTAGTCCTACCCTAAGGACCAACGATGCCTCCCACCCCTCCACATCCAGCCCCCTACTCATGTGGGCAGATGTGGATTTGTGAGCTGCTTTTCTGCTGGTAATTGCCATTCAACATGAATTCTGTGTTGATTTGTTTGTTTGTTTACAGTGCCTTCTGAGATCCTAAAACTGCCCCACTGACCCCATTTGTGAGAGACTTTACTATTTTGTGGAAAATTCTCTTTCATGACTCTGTCCCCAGGATGGTCTCCATCCCTAAATCCTTTGTCTCTCTTTTTGCCTTTATCTTTTGTCCACCTCATTTCAAAGAGATTTTTTGTCTTTCTAGGTATCCGGGGTCCTCTGCCAATGTTTAGAAGTTGTTTTGTGGAAGTTCCTCCACATAGAGATGAACTTTTGCTGTATTTGTGGGGGAGAAAGTGATCTCCCCATCCTATTCCTTTGCTATCTTGGGACTGCTCCCTCCCCCCTTCAAATAAGTTTTTTGACAATGGGCTATACCTCAAATGATCTATTATTGGCAGTTTACACAAACCATATCTAAATGCCATGTGACCCTTCATGAGATCAGAAAAAATGTTATCTTTAAGGAGTTGTCTTACTCATGCTAAGAGAATTATTCCCTTTATGGTTTTGTAGGTATTCCTGCCAAGGAAGGAGTTCTGATCAATCCATAATTCAGATACACAATGCACAGTGGGGGAAAGAGTGTGCTATGAAGCAGAGAAAAAAAAAATTATGGCTAAATTTTTCTTGTCTTGCCATAAAATATGACCTTTATTTCAAAGTATACTAAAGAATTCAATTCTTCTGTCTCACAGTTTTTTTGTCTTTATATAAGAAATTATCACAAAATATGTGGGAGGGAAAGTTATTTGCACCCATATACCTGAAGTAGTAGTTTGAGCATTCTTTGGCATTGCCTTTCTTTGGGATTGGAATGAAAACTGACCTTTTCCAGTCCTGTGGCCACTGCTGAGTTTTCCAAATTTGCTGGCAGAACTTTCACAGCATCATCTTTCAGGATTTGAAATAGCTCAACTGGAATTCCATCACCTCCACTAGCTTTGATCGTAAGATGTTCCCAAGGCCCACTTAACTTTTCATTCCAGGATGTCTGGCTCTAGGTGAATGATCACACCATTGTGGTTATCTGGGTCATGAAGGTCTTTTTTGTAGAGTTATTCTGTGTCTTCTTGCCATCTCTTCTTAATATCTTCTGTTTCTGTTAGGTCCATACCAGCTCTGTCCTTAATTGTGCCGATTTTTGCATGAAATATTCCCTTGGTATCTCTAGTTTTCTTGACAAGATCTCTAGTCTTTCCTATTCTGTTCTTTTCCTCTATTTCTTTGCATTGATCACTGGGGAAGGCTTTCTTATCTCTCTCTGCTATTCTTTGGAACTCTGCATTAATATCAGTATAACTTTCCTTTTTCCCTTTGTCTTTAGCTTCTCTTCTTTCCTTAACTATTTGTAAGGCATCCTCAGACAACCATTTTGCCTTTTTGCATTTCTTTTTCTTGGCGATGGTCTTAACCACTGACTCTTGCACAATGCCATGAGCCTCCAACTATAGTTTTTCAGGCACTATGTCTATCAGATCAAATCTCTTGAATCTATTTCTCACTTCCACTGTATAGTTGTAAGGGATATGATTTATGTCACACCTAGTGGCTTTCCCTATTTTCTTCAATTTAAGTCTTAATTTGAAAAGTCTGTTTTCATTCCAATCTCAAAGAAAAGCAATGCCAAAAATGTTCAAACTACCACACAGTTGCACTCATCTCACATGGTATTCGAGTAATGCTCAAAATTCTCCAAGCCAGGCTTCAACAGTATGTGAATCATGAATTTCCAGATGTTCAAACTGGATTCAGAAAAGGCAGAAGAACCAGAGATCAAATTGTCAACAACAGTTTGATCATCGAAAAAGCAAGAGAGTTCCAGAAAAACATCTACTTCTGCTTTATCGACTACACCAAAGCCTTTGACTGTGTGGATCACAACAAACTATGGAAACTTCTTAAAGAGATGGGAATACCAGACCACCTGACTTGTCTCCTGAGAAATCTGTATGCAGGTCAAGAAGCAATAGTTAGAACAGACATGAAACAACAGACTAGTTCCAAATAGGGAAAGGAGTACATCAAGGTTGTATATTGTCACCTTGCTTATTTAACTTATATGCATGCAGAATACATCATGTAAAATGCCAGGCTGGATGAAGCACAAGCTGGAATCAAGGTTGCTGGGAAAAGTATCAAAGGACTTCCCTGGTGGCTCAGACGGTAAAGTGTCTGTCTACAATGTGGGAGACCTGGGTTCGATCCCTGGGTTGGGAAGATTCCCCTGGAGAAGGAAATGGCAATCCACTCAAGTACTATTGCCTGGAAAATCCCACGGACCGAGGAGCCTGGTAGGCTATAGTCCATGGGGTCGCAAAGAGTCAGACACGACTGAGCGACCTCACTCGCTATGCAGATTACACCATCCTTAAGGCAGAAAGCGAAGATTGAAAGAGCCTTTTGATGAAAGTGAAAGAGGAGAATGAATAAGTTGGCCTAAAATTAAACATTCAGAGAACTAATATTATGGCATCTGGTCCCATCACTCATGGGAAATATATGGGAAAATAATGGAAACAATGAAAGACTTTATTTTGGAGGGTTCCAAAATCACTGCATTTTGTGACTGCAGCCATGAAATTAAAAGATGCTTGCTCCTTGGAAGAAATTATATGGCCAACCTAGACAGTATATTAAAAAGCAGAGACATTACTTTGCCAACAAAAGTCTGTCTAGTCAAAGCTATGTTTTTCCAGTATTCATGTATGGATGTGAAAGTTGGACTCTAAAGAAAGCTGAGCACTGAAAATTGATACTTTTGAACTGTGTTATTGGGGAAGATTCTTGAGAGTCCCTGGACTGCAAGGAGATCCAACCAGTCCATCCTAAAGAAAATCAGTCCTGAATATTCATTGGAAGAACTGATGCTAAAGCTGAAACTCCAATACTTTGGACACCTGAGGCAAAGAACTAACTTCTGGAAAAGATCCTGATTCTGTGAAAGACTGAGGGTGGGAGGACAAGGGGATGACAGAGGATGAGATGGTTGGATGGCTTCATGACTCGATGGACATGAGTTTGAGTAAGCTTTAGGAGTTGGTGATGGACAGGGAAGCCTGGAGTGCTGCAATCCATGGAGTCACAGAGTCAGACATAACTTAATGACTGAACTGAATACCTGAAGCCAAACTAAAGCCACTGGCCTTTGAGTGAGGTTATACTGAAGTCATGGGTGTCTCCCAGAAATATCAGTTAAGCTTAAATACCATATTATATTCCATAGCTGTTTTAGACTTTTGAGCTAGCTGTGATTTGTGTCTAGAGGCTTCCCAGGTGGGGCAGTGGTAAAGAGTCTACCAGCCAATGCAGGAGATGCAAGAGACTTTTAGGTTCGATCCCTGTATTGGGAAGATCCCCTGGAGGAGGAAATGGCAACCCATTGCAGTATTCTTGCCTGAAAAAGCTCATGGACAGAGGGTCCTGGCAAGCTACAATCCAGAAGGATACAAAGACACAACTGAGCACATAATCACTGATGATCACTGTAGTTTTCTGAAACACTCAAGTATTTGAGAAAATATGTCATACTCGGTGGGCAGATGTATCTACATGGGAGTTATTTTACTTGAAAGGGTAATGTGAAATTTGGCCCTAACTTTAGCTAAAGTGATAAATGACAGTATCTATACCCCTGAAGGTATCCATGTCAGCCTCAATTTACTGACCAGTTTTGCTCTTGGTGACAATCTTGTTCTAAACTTCCTTATTGTAGGTCAAGGTGATATATGTGCCAATTATGATGATACCGTGTTGTATCTGGCTTTCCTGGTGGCTCAGACGGTAAAGAATCCTCCTGCAATGTGGGAGACCCAGATTTGATCCCTGGGTCCAAAAGATTCCCTGGAGGAGGGAATGGCTACCCACTCCAGTATCCCTGACCAGAAAATCCCATGGAGAGAGGAACCTGGTGGGCTGCAGTCCATGAGGTCACAAAGCGTCGGACATGACTGAGCAACTAACACTTTCATTTGGATTAATACCTTGAACCAGACAGATAAGTCTAATCACCAGACTTTCTCTGTAGACTCTGAAAGTTGATGGAATTTCCTTAGTTCTTTGAATCCAAGACCCTGATATCCACACTACGTGGTGGTCTCACACTATTGCACTGAGCTCTGCTGCTACAGCCTTGATAAGTGCTGTGTCAGACAAAGAAAACGCTTGGTGTTCTCCCCATTGGTAAGAGTAATCAGGATGGCCTATGAAGTGGCAAATGAATGGAAAGTTTGACATAAATAGTACCATGTAAAATAAAGGGCAGAACTTTAGGACATCATTTTTCTGTTTTGTAATGGTCAGAGTTTTCAGAATAAAAATTACTGACAATCTGGCTTACAGGATGCTTGAATGGTAAGCACTCCTTGCAAATGGAGCCCTACAGAGAGATTTATACGTTTATTTCTCCTCAAGCTTTTCTATTTGTTGTAAACACTTAGAGGCCTTCCTTAATTCTCTCAGAGAGGATTTTTTCACAATAGCAGGAGGAGGATTTGTTCCCTCTGTCAAGGCAGGGCAGATTTGCTGTGAGACAACACTTGTGTCAGCTCTGAAATCAGTGATTTCAGGATTTTTCTCCATCTGTTCTCCACATGGCACCCCTAGAAGGGGGAGTGTGGAAGGGACTGGAGGAACAGGCAAGATTATTAGTAGAAGTAATCATAAATGTGAAACTACAGAAACTTCATGTAGATATTAAAACTCTTCATTTAATTGTTTATCCCTGCATACCAAGTTACCTGTTAATGAGAAGGCCTGTGAAACACCACCTTAAAATTGCCTAGGTATTATTAGGTTGCTCACTAGATTTGAGTTTTCACCATGAGGCCTTTCTTAACTCGAGAAATTTTTGCTGCCTGGAAATGTTGGAAACAGGAAACAGTTTTATTTTCCAATTCAATAAGTTACATAAAATGTTCTTGAAAAGGAAACCCAATTAATCTCTTATTTCTTTAGCAATATCTTATCTTTCTCCACTAAAAGAAGCCAATTAGCATTCTCAAAATCTTGCCTATAACTCTTCTTAGATCCACAAGTTCAGTGAGTGAACTGAAGTAACCAAAGGTAACATTGGTTACCATCTCTTGAAGTAACCATCTCTCAAGTAACCAAAGGTAACATTCTTGCAATTGTGCCATTGATACATAAAATATATCCGCTTTAGTGTGCAATATTAACTTATTTATTGTACTTTCTATTCTCTTTCCACCATTCAGACTTCAAACTAATACTGTAATTTTATGTACTCTTTACATACTTAGAAGAAGCTTTAATTTCCTCTAATTTTTGAGTGATTTCTTCTCACCTATTAACTATTTTACTATTTTCACTATTTCTTCATTGCTATGTGATGGCTGAGTTTCATATACAATTGACTTATATTTTTTCTTCAGAAAATAGTTTTTTTTAAGTTATTACTCAAGTACTACTTGATATTTTTACCAAGGAAAAACATGTTCAGTAGAAAAGCCAGCCAATAGTGTTGGTTATTTGCTTAATTGGAAGTTTACATTTAAACAATATTTTTAGCATTTAGAATTTGTATTTTCTAACACACAAAATGGTATGTTAAAGAGCTGTATTTTATATTTAACAATTAAAAATATATCTAGCTGTATGGGTTATAGAAGTTAAAAAAGTGAGTTTGTTGTATGAGAAAGAATGCTTCCATTCTAGGGGAGGTGGTTAATGAAAACTTAGAGTTACAAATCTAGTATTGAAGTTCAGAGTTGATTAACATATTTACTTTCTAAAATAGTAAGTTCAGCTAGCTGATGTTGATGTTTAATTGTTCAGAGTTTCTCTTGCTTATTTGTAGCATATCATCAAATATTTAAATTCCCTTAAAACCCCAAGGACTATTTTAAGTTATATGAAAGTAATTGTTAACCAAAATATGTGCATATTTAGTGTATACAATCTGATGAGTTTGTAAAATGCATACTCCTGATATCATCTCTACAGTCAAGATAATTGATACCTCCATCATAACCAAAGTTTCATTCCTCTTTGTTTTTTGTTTCCAGGGGTGGTGTTTAACAGTACATAACATGAGATCTATTATCTCACAAATTTTTTTAAGTGTCCAATACAATACTGTTAACTATAAGCAGTATTGTGTAGCAGATCTCTAGTATATATTCATCTAGCAAAACTGAAGTTTTATGTTCCCCTCACTCATGCACTGGCAACCAAGATTCTATTGTGTCCATGGAATTTTAAGAAATATAAATTCATATTACAAGATGCCAGTAACTTAAAGTCAAACTAGCCATGTGTACCAAATACATAAATAGATAGAGTGAAATGTTATTATGACAGATATGGACATAGTCAATTAAAGGCATAGACTCATTCTAAAAGAAAGATTAAGTGAAGTGTCAAATATTGTAATGAGTTGTAAGCCACACAAGTGTAGGTATACCCTCTATACAATAAGGAACAGACTGCTTGTTCCAAAGCAATCTTCATTAGTCTTATCCACAAGCAATGTATACTTTCATTTCTTAATGTTTGGGAAAGGAAACCTTATTTGCTTCCTGATTTTTCAATATAAGGTTTCAACATAATAATGCATCTAGCATTATTTAGCTTTTGTGATCTATGTCATTATAATCTTCAATGTTATACTTCAAGATTTAAATAAAATCTTATAGAAGTGATATACATATATAAACAAAAGTATGACATAGTATGTCTTCTTACTCTTATTTCCACATTGTACTCATTAAGACATACCTTTTATTATACAAATAAAATAATATTTAAACATTTGTGCATACATGCTGAGTCATGTCTGACTCTTTATAACCCATTACAGTAGCCCATCAGGCTCCTCTATCCATGGGATCCTCTAGGCAAGAATACTGGTGTAGTTCACCATGCCTTCCTCTAGGGGATCTTCCTGACCCAGGGATAGAACCTGAGTCTCTTGAATATTCTGCCTTAGCAGGCAGGTTCTTCACTAGCACCACCTGGAAAGCCCATTGTGGTTAATTATTTGCTTTTCCTTTCTTATAGTTTTGGACTTCTCTGGTGGTTCAGATGGTAAAGAATTCACCTGTAATGTGGCAGACCTGGGTTCGACATGGGGTTGGGAAGATCCCCTGGAGGGGGCATGTCAACCCACTTGGGTATTCTAATTTCTTAAATATAAATAGGAAACTTCTGATTCAACAGACACAGGAAAAAAGGAGAAATTAAACATTACTTATGATTAAAAATGTTAGAAAACTAGGAGCAGAGGGAAATTTCTTATATTAGTTTTCTACTGGTACCTTGCAAATTTCCTCCAAATTTCCAGCTTAGCAGAACAGCCATTCATTTTCTCATGTAATTTCTAAGGGTTCAGAATCTAGAAGGAGCTTTACTGGGTGTTTCAGCTTAGAGTCTTTCCTAAGATTGTGGTCAAGCTGCAAGTCCAGTTCCACAGCCATCTCAAGACTTAACCATAGTTGTAGAATCCTCTTCAAGATCACTCACATGGGTTTTGGCAGGTTTTTGGCTGTTGGCTGGAAGCCTCAGGTTCTCGACGTATGGTTCTCTCCATAAAGTTATCACAGCATGGCAGCTGGCCTTGTGTGGAGCAAGTAATCCAGTAGAGAGCAAATCCATCTTTTACATCCACCTTTTAAGTCCCTTCTGTCATATTCTATTAATTAGAAGTGAGCCAACAAGCCTAGCCCATGCTCAAAGAAGTACTTAAAATTATTCATGTGTGGATAATTCAGTCTTCAACTTAGAGGCAAGTAAACACATCTTTTAATTGTACAAAGACAAAACGTTAGAGCAAAATCACATTCAATAATGAATTCATGAATTTTTGTCTCTGTGATGGTTAAATTTTTTTATGATTTTTATTTATTTATTTTTCTTTTTTTTAAATTTTTTTAGTTTGTTTTGCTTTACAATACTGTATTCGTTTTGCTATACATTGACATGAATCAGCCACGAGTGTACATGATCTCCCAATCCCGACCCCCACCTCCCCCCTCCCGCCCCACACCTTCTCTCTGGATTATCCCCGTGCATCAGTCCCAAGCATCCTGCATCCTGCATGTGATGGTTAAATTTACATGCAAACTAGTTTGAGGGCTACTCAAGCAGCTGGTAAATAATATTTCTGGGTGAGTCTGAAGGTGTCTCCAGAAAAGTTTAGGATTTGAACCAATAGAAGAAAATCACCCTCACCAATACTGATGGGCATCATCCAATTGCTTGGGACCTGAATAGAGCAAAAAAGTTGGAGGAAGAGGAAGATTGCTCTGTCTGTTTGAGCTATTTTGCCCTTGACATCAGATCTCCTGGTTCTCAGGCCCTCAGACTCAAACTGGGATACAAACCACTAGATCTTGACTCAGACTGAATTACCAGGCATTTCTGGTTCTCCAGCTTTCAGACCACAAATCCTGGCATCTCTCATACTTATAGATATTTGAGCCTATTCCTGTAGTAAATCTATCTATCTATCTATCCTATTGGTTCTATATCTCTTGAAAACATCAACTAATATATCCCCTGGAATCAAGAATGGGATTGTGATTCCCCTAATTATGACTTCTATTGACTCAATGGACGTGAATCTGAGTGAACTCCGGGAGTTGGTGATGGACAGGGAGGCCTGGCGTGCTGCGATTCATGGGGTCGCAAAGAGTCGGACACGACTGAGTGACTGAACTGAACTGCACTGAGTTATGACTTCTACTCAGTATTGTAGTGGAAGTTCTAACCAGTGTGATAAAGAAAAATAAACAAAAGTAAAAGGCATGAGGATTCGAAAGAACCAAAGGAAATGGAGGCATTTATGTATATGAAAGTGAAAGTTGCTCAGTCGTGTCCGACTCTTTTCCACCCCATGGACTATACAGTCTATGGAATTCTCCAGGCCAGAATACTGGAATGGGTCAGTTCAGTTCAGTCACTCAGTCATCTACAACTCTTTGTGACCCCATGAATTGCAGCATGACAGGCTTCCATGTACATCACCAACTCCTAGAGCTTATTCAAATTCATGCTCATCCAGTCGGTGATGCTATCCAACCAGCTCATCCTTTTTCATCCACCTCTCCTCTCACCTTCAATCTTTCCCAGCATCAGGGTCTTTTCCAATGAGTCAGTTCTTCGCATCAGGTGGCAAAGTATTAGAGCTTCAGCTGCAGCATCAGTCCTTCCAATGAATATTCAGGACTGATTTCCTTTAAGATTGACTTGTTTGGTCCCCCTTCAGTCCAAGGGACTCTCAAGAGCCTGAGTACCCTTCATACTCAAGAGTCTGAGTGCTGGAGTGGTTACGTATTCCTTTCTCCAAGGGATCTTTCCAACCCAAGGATAGAGCTCAGGTCTCATGCATTGTAGGTGGGTTCTTTACCAGCTGAGTCACCAGGGCAGCCCAAGAATAATGAAGTCGGTAGCCAATCCTTTCTTCAGCAGATCTTCCTAACTCATAAATTGAACTTGGGTCTCCTGTATTGCAGATGGATTCTTTACCAGCTGAGTTACCAGGGAAATCATATATATATATATATATATATCAGGTCATAAATATTATTAAAGTACATATAAAATATTATTAAAGTACATATAAATTGATAAATAAAGGTTTTAAAAGATGTTTGTGATCCCTGTGTGCCTGCTAAGCCACTTTAGTCATGGCCAACTCTTGGCAACCCTATGGATTCTAGCCCATTAGGCTTGTCTATCCAAGGGATTCTCCGGGCAAGAATACTGGAGTATGTCTTCTGTGGCTCCTATACTGAAGGCAGGTTCTTTACCACTGAGCCACTGTGAAATCCCCTTGTGATCCCTACAATAAAGTAATCTATTATGGAGAAAAATTAAAAGAAACGTAAGTAAATAGAGGAATATATTATTTCCATCCATTTAAAAACTTAATATTGTAAAATATAATTAATATATTTCCAAATTGCTTTACCTGTTCTATGCAATCCCAGTCAAAATATCAGAAGAATTTTATTCCTTTAAAAATCAACAAGCTGATTCTATTATTTAACACATGGAAATATGCATGTTCAGTCACACAGCTGTGTCGGCTCCTCTGCTCATGGAATTTTCCAAGCAAGAATATGGAGTGTGTTGCCATTTCCTACTCCAGGGGATCTTTCCAACACAGGGATCTAACCTTCATCTCCAGAGTCTCTACACCGTCAGGTGGTTTCTTTACTACCAGTGCCTCCTGGGAATACAGTTAAATTCAAAGAAGATTATTATGACTGTAAGACTAATCTAATTATATCAACTTATTCAGCAATGTAAATTAAACAGTGTAGTATTTGTACAAGAATAGAAAATAGTTAAAAGTAAAGAATAGGGAGTCTTGATACCAATATTTCACTTGATTGATGATAAAGGTGATACTGAATTACAGCAGATATTTCTGGGTCAATTGGATATTCACTTGAACACAAACTAAAAAGCAAGGATTTTGACCTTTCAGTTCAATCGCTCAGTGGTGTCCAACTCTTTGTGACCCTGTGAATCGCAGCACGCCAGGTCTCCCTGTCCATCACCAACTCCCGGAGTTCACTCAGACTCACGTCCATCGAGTCAGTGATGCCATCCAGCCATCTCATCCTCTGTCGTCCCCTTCTCTTCCTGCCCCCAATCCCTCCCAGCATCAGAGTCTTTTCCAAGGAGTCAACTCTTTGCATAAGGTGGCCAGAGTACTGGAGTTTCAGCTTTAGCATCATTCCTTAGAAAGAAATCCCAGGGCTGATCTCGTTCAGAATGGACTGGTTGGATCCCCTTGAAGTCCAAGGGACTCTCAAGAGTCTTCTCCAACACCACAGTTCAAAAGCATCAATTCTTCAGTGCTCAGCCTTCTTCACAGTCCAACTCTCACCTTTACCTGACAACAAAAGACACATGGAAGCTTTTCATGGCAAAATTATTTTTAATAATGAATGAAAGTAAATATATAACCCTGAATCCTAGAATGAATTACTATATTGAAATTAACAAAGCAGGATGTTATACACTGCAATAAATGCTAATGAAATAAGACTATATGCAAGACTATCACAACATATGCTGAATAAAATAAGCCACAAACAAGAGTGCACCTTGTTTGATTCCACTTGTACAAAGTTCAAAAACAGAAAATATTAATCTGTGGTGCTAGACATAGGATTGTGTTATTCATGTCACAGGGGTAGAGAATGGAAGAAACTCAAGATGGGCTTCTGGATTTCAGATAATTTTTGTTCGACAGTTAAAAAACATTCTAGATGCTTATTACAGAGCATATTCACTCTACAGTTTTGATATGCATGTTTACATATAGTATTATTCTCCAATAAAATTAGCAAACTAGGCTCCTTTTGAAAAGGCTGGAAATGGAAAAAAATATAAATAGAGAATAATATAAAGGTCTTATCTTTTGAAGTAGTTTGAATTTTTAGTTTGTGTTTTACATAAAAAAACTTTTGCTAATATAATTTAAGAAAATTTAAAACATTCTTTTTTTGCTTATGTCATCAGAAAAAATTTTTAAAAATTATGAGTAATTGTTAAGTTAATGTGTTATTATTCTCTTTGAATAAGCAAAAAAAAAATCTGAAATAATAAGCAAAAGAGATGACTCTGTCACTTTCTTAGTGTTCTTCCAGACTTTTCTTGTTATCATAAAGATCGCCAGGCAATTTATAAATTAATTGTTATAATACATGAGGTATTCAGTTTTGCAATTTGACTATTAAAAATTGGATTCTGGGAGATCAGTCCTGGGTGTTCATTGGAGGGACTGATGCTGAAGGTGAAACTTCAATATTTTGGCCACCTCATGTGAAGAGCTGACTCATTGGAAAAGACTCTGATGCTGGGAGGGATTGGGGGCAGGAAGAAAAGGGGACGACAGAGGATGAGAGGCTGGATGGCATCACCGACTCGCTGGACATGAGTCTGAGTGAACTCCGGAAGTTGGTGATGGACAGGGAGGCCTGGCGTGCTGCAGTTCATGGGGTTGCAAAGAGTCAGACACGACTGAGTGACTGAACTGAACTGAACAGAAGAATATGCTTAATTTAAATAAAATCAGTGCTAGAAATCTAAAGATACAAAGCCAACAATCAAACCTACTGGCACATAATGGAAAGAATTACAGTAGTTCGAAATTATAATAATTATGGAAAGAAGTATAAAATTTGAAAATTATTAGGTTTAGCAAAAAATTGTGGGAGATTATTGGTGGAACACAGCAAAAAAAAGCACAAAATCCAGGCAAATTGGTATTCAGTATTTGGATCTGGTGAATATTTCTACTTCTTAAGCTGAAGGGTAGGAGTTGCAGCCGAGAAAATATTTATAGATGAGAATACAATGAAAACTAGCAACAGAGGAGCAATTGAAAGTTCAATTGAAACTAAGTCAAGAGAACAAATAATTGTCTTCTTTTTTAAAAGTGATCATTAGGTTGATGCCATATCTTGAGAAATGTCTTGTCTTAGATATGGCAGTCATGTGATTTTAACAGTGGAGATTATAGGAACTGTGGGTCCAAGGTTGGGATGGTGCAGATTCAGCTGGGTTATGACACTGACTTGGGAGAACTACTGTCAGTAGAGAACTACTGACAACCCTGCTTTCTTTGCCCAAACGCAATGTGCCACGTACAGAGACTGGTTAGTTTACTCTGAAATCTTTCTAAATGGTACTATTTTTAAAGTTTTCTATTTTTATATCAGAATTGTCTTAATAATCATTTATAAATATGATGAACTGTCTACTTCCAAGTGGTTTCATGAAGTAATTACATTTTATCTTACAGCAAAGTTGCCAATGACATTAAATAATTTGCTGTTATTTTAAAAAGCTGAGCATCTTTTGAGAAAAACTATGTTTAGGGGCTTTTCATATTCACAAATATAGCACTAATAACTAGCTTGTATACTGAATTAATAACTTTCACCTTTACCTTGAGAATAATATCTTTGCCAAAATTTCATGGTAGATATACATTAAAAATAATTTCAGTTAAAAATTTAGCTGTTTTGTTCAATCACATTGTCCAAAGAAACAGCAATATTTTTCTTTACAATTGCTCTAAATCTGAATATTTTCTTCAATGAACTTGACTTCAAATGTTGTAGCAAAGTAAGATACATTCTTTATCCTATACCCCAAGGCAAATCTCAGCTCACCTGACTGATTTTAGGATTAAATCAGTATATCTACTTATAAGCAACACTGCCAGAACATTGATCTAGTGTAAATAATGTAGCTTGTACTTGAAGGCCATGGAAGTTTCCTTTTGCAACATCTTAAGGTACAATTTACTCAGTCTCCTAGGAAACACAATGAGCAAATTGCTCAAGTGAAAAAATAGTTAGCTAAAATGGAGGTAAAATAGAATAGATATTTTACACAATTTATCAATGTCTTCTTTTACTCAAGACCTGAGAATACTTTTACATGATACGTGTAATCAGTAATTTTTCTAAATTGTAATTATCATAATACAAGCTACTTCCTAAAACATAAACCTATTCTATATTTAAAGATAAAAATAAGGGGCATAATAGTGGAGCACACTTCTTGAGCATATACAGTGTACATCTCCTATAAAATAACTCTTGAATTCTCATGTGCTAGGCAGAATTCTAAGGCAACCATCAATGATTCTGCCCTGGTGTAATGCCCCCATACAATGAGAATGGGATGCACATGATGGATATTGTAATCGGAAAGAACAAATGTAACCCCACAATTGATCTTTTTCACTTTAATTTGCTATTCCATTGATTTTGCTACAAGAGTATTGCTTTTAGCATGCAATATACATGTAAATAACATGTAACATGAAATATACGTGACAGTCCAAGTTCTCAAGGTTCTGACCTTTAAAGGTATAACACATTTCCATTCATGCATGTGTATTAAGTTGCTTTAGTCATGTCCAACTCTGTGTGACGCTATGGACTGCAGCCTGTCAGGCTCCTCTGTCCATGGGATTCTCCAGACAGGATTACTGGAGTAGGTTGTCATGCCCTCCTCCAGGGGATCTTCCCAACCCAGGGATCAAACCTGCATCTGTTACATCTAACCTTCATTGACAGTCCAGTTGTTTATCATTAGTACCACCTGGTAAGCCCTTTCCATTCACAGAGACACAAAAATGTGAAGAAAGAGAATAACATTTGTCTTGTTGGAGGCTTACAGGAACATTGTGACCTGATCTATGTGGTAGCTGCAACAACAAAGAATTCCTACATCAAGAAGTTTGTAACAAATACCACACCCCCTTCTCCTTTAAGGATTAAAAAAATGTGAATTTTAACTTGGGGAAGGTGATTATTTCGGACACTAATCTACCATATCCTTGATCTGCTGTTTTTCCGAATAAAGTCATATTCTTTGCCCCCAAAACTCATTTCTCGATTTATTGGCCTGTTGGATGGTGAGACTGTTATGTGGGACTTGGTACAATATTTCCCTCATTATAATGTGATACAGTAAAATACATTTTGTAGAAGAAATTAAGGTCCCTAAATCAAAGCTATGGTTTTTCCAGTGGTCATGTATGGATGTGAGAGTCAGACTATAAAGAAAGCTGAGCGCTAAAGAATTGATACTTTTGAACTGTGATGTTGGAGAAGACTCTTGAGAGTCTTTTGGACTGTACAGAGATCCAACCAGTCCATCCTAAAGGAAATCAGTCCTAAATATTCATTGGAAGGACTGATGCTGAAGCTGAAACTCTGATATTTTGGCCACCTGATGAGGAGAAATGACTCATTTGAAAAGACCCGGATGCTGGGGAAGATTGAAGGCAGGAGGAAAAGGGGATGACAAAGGATGAGATGGTTGGTTGGCATCACCAACTTAATGGACATCAGTTTGAATAAACTCTTGGAGTTGGTGATGGACAGAGAAGCTTGGCGTGCTGCTGTTTATGGGGTCACAAAGAGTCAGACACGACTAAACAACTGAACTGAACTGAATCATTTGACTTAGTCAATCCAAAGGAGATTATGCTGAGTGAGCAAGACCTGCTTAAGTGAGTCCTTAAAAGAGACAAGCAGTAATACACACTCTGCATCTGGACTAGGTAAAAGAAAGCTGTCTTGTGAACTGCCTCTAGTGGGGGCCTTGCAGCCAGGGGCTATGGGTGACACAGGGGAGGTAAGTGTGAATCCCGGCAGACAACCAACAAGAACAGAGACACCTCAGTCCTACAATTACAGGGAACCAGATTCTACCAGCTTGAAGGATAAGAGGAAATAGAGATCTAGATGAGAATCACAGTTCTGGGCAAATCCTTGATTTCAGTTTTGTGAGAAATGAACAGAGACCACACACAGGAACTGTGTGATAACACTCTTGTGTTGCTCGAAGACACTAACTTAGAGGTAATTTATTACAAAGCATAGAAAACTAATATATCTCACAGCAGCCTTATAATTGGCACTTATATCCTCATTTAGGGCAATAAGAAAACTGAAACTCAATGAGATTATGTGAAGAGCTGAGATTAGGAAAAGCTATGTGTTAAATATACACATACATACATAACCTATATTCCCTCAAAAATCACACTATTGACTGAATAACTCACAAAATTTTATTTTACTTGAACGTGAATCATGTTACTATAATGCTATAATTCATAAGAGAAATAAAACAGCAAAAACATGCCCTGTGTTTCAAGGGATAGAATTAATCTAGAGATTTGTAAAATAGTACAATATATATATTTTTTTTTTTTACTGATTCCGTACATTTGCTTTTTCCAATATGTCGTATAGTGGGTTTCACATAGCTTGGCTTCTTTCACTTAGTAAGACACATTTAAGTTGTCTACATGTCTTTTCACAGCTCGATAGCTCATTTCTTTTTAGTGCTGAATAAAATTCCATTATTTGGATGTACCACAGCTTATTTATCCATTTTCCTACTGAAGAACATCTCGGTTGTTTCCAAGCTTTTGCAACTATGAATAAATCTGCTATAAATGTTAGTATGCAGGATTTTCTGTTGACATATGTTTCCGTTCCTTTGAGTACATAAATACTAAGCAGAATGTTTGCTAGATCATATGGTAAGAATATGTTTAGTTTGGTAAGAAACTGCTAAACTCTCTTCTAAATTGACTATACTATTTTTCAATCCTACTCAAAAATACATGAGAATTCTGGTTGCTCCACATCCTTACTACCTTTTGGTGTTCCAAATTTTGACATTTCTAATAGATGTGTGGTGGTATCTCATTGGTGTTTTAATTTGTATTTTGCTGAAGACATATGATATCATGTTATACACTCTTTATATATGCTTTGCTTATTCATTATCCATATATCTTTTTTAAAGTCTTTGGCCTATTTTATAATCAGATCTTTTGTTTACCACTGTTAAATTTTAAGTATTTCTTAAATATATTTTTGAAAAAATCCATTATCAGATGTTTGTATTAAAAATATTTTCTATCAGACTGTGGTTGGTCTATTCATTATCTTGATATTATCTTTCATAGAGTAGAAACTTTCAGTTTTAATGAAATCAAGTTATTAATTATGTCTAACATAATTGTATTTTTGATATTATATCTAATCAAACTTCGCCATACACAAGGTCATCTAGGTTTTCTCCTATGTTATCTTCTAATAATTTTATAGTTTTGCATTTTATTTTTAGGCCCAGTGATTCACTTGGTATTGATTTTTTTTTTGAAGAATTTGAGATTCACATTAGATTCTTTTTTGTGGGGGGAAGGGGTGAGGGTAGGTATGTGAAAGTCTGGTTTTACAGCACCATTTGTTGAAAAGACTATCTTTATTCCATTGTATTACCTTTGCGTCTTGTCAAAGATCAGTTGTAAATATTCATGTGGGTCTGCTTCTGAGATCTTGATTCTATTACATTGATCTATGCATCTGTTTTTTCACCTGTGCCATACTGTCTTCATTACTGTAGTTGTACAGGAAGTTTTGAATTTGGTAGCATCAGTCTTGCAGCATTGTTGTTGTTGGGTTTTTTTTCTTCATTATTGAATTGCCCATCTTAGTCTTTTACCTCACCATATAACCATAGAAGCAGTTTGTTGATATCCATGAAATAAATTGCTGATATTTTGATTGGGATTGCGTTGAATCTGTAGGTCAACTTGAAAGAACTGACATATTGACAATATTGAGAAAGAGATAACTTTTTGTCCAGAATATAAGAGAAAAAACTCAATTATAAGGTGATATTGGAATAGGAATATGAAAAAACTAAAGGCAGGTTTTAAAAATTAGGATTTCTGGCAAAATCTGAATGCAAGCGTGGTGGAAGAATGCTTGTCGTGCTGTGGAATTTCATAGGATTCAGAGTGGTTGTAACCCAGTGAACAATGGTGAGAGAAACAGAAGTTAAGGTTGGAGAAGTAATGACGGTTCATACACTTTGGACTAAAAGAATATTTACTTTGAAAAAAAAAATGAGATGCCACTGGAGAGTCTGATCACAGAGGTAGCATTATTTGTTTGACATTTTAAAGTTTTATTCTTGTTTCTGTGTTACAAATGGATTGGTGGAAATAGAAAGAAGAACTCAGAGGAAGGAGGTAAATTAGAAAGCTATTGTAATTCAAGCAAGGGGTGATGGTGCTTTGGATAAAGCTGAGAGAAGAGGAATAGGTGAAAATGCCCCAGCCCCAGGAGATACTTCAAAGGAGCATCAAAAATAGACAGATTGAATATGAGAGGTAAGAGAAAAATGAATCTTGTTTATCTGAGTTACTTGTCCTGAGTAACTGAAAATGTGAAGTATCTCTTTTCAGAGGTAAGTGAGAATGTGGAGAAGTATGTTTGGAGGTTAAAAAAAAAAAAAAAAAGATGAAGACAATCGATAAACCTATGGACACCAAGGCAGGGAAGGGCGGATGAGATGAATTGGGAGATTGGGACTGACATATTTACAATGCTATGTATAAAATAGATAACTAATGAGAAGCTACTGTATAGCTCAGAGAATTCTACTCAGTGCTCTCTGGTGACCTGATGTGAAGTGAAAAAAGAGGCTAAAAAAAAAAAAAGGCTATATATTGACTCAGCAAAGAATATTGATTGGCAAGGGACAACCACTGCAGTAGGGAAACTAGCAGTAGTTTTCCAAAAGTCATGATAAGCACATCTTGATTTATCAATATTCATCAACAACAGCCAGGTGGAGTTGTCAATGGTATAGCAGAAGCTCTGAGGCTTACGGGCAGAGAGTAAGAATAAGGGGAGAACTGAGAGCAAGTAAGAACAATGAACTATGAAAATTTATTTCTGCATTGCAGCTGGTTTACATCTCAACATTTACCAGCACTCATATCTGTTTTGCTCTTCACATTTAAAAAAGACAGTTTTACTTTCTGTTATTTATACTGCTGAAATTTGAAGACCTTATTTAGAAGTATTATTAACTAAACTCTATCACAAGCTATTCTGATGTCCATATGTTATAACTTTGAGAATTAGCATTATTTTGATTCTAATTTCCTATCTGGTTTGAACGAAAATACATGAAAATTGGCATTGATTTTTTTTTGATGAATTATCTAAGAATGAACTGAAGGTTATGTGCAAGTCTAAACAATGAGCTCTTTCTATCTTACACTCCTCATTTGAACACTGATTCTTCAAGAATACAGTAAAATGAGGATAAAAATAATGATACATGCAGTTGCACAGAATGACTGATTTAAGCTATAGAACACATATTTATAGTGTTATACTCTAGTCAAGCAACAAATGTACATGATTTTAAAAAATCACATGAACTCAAATATTTAAAATCATCTGAACTTATAGTAGGTAAGTTTAAGTAGGTATCTAAAGCATTATATTTACATCTTACTGTGAGGTGTGACATTGGCTTTTAAAATAATGTTGTTCTTCTAATATGAAAAAATAGTGCAGAATTGTCATGGGCATTAGAAATTCAGAATAAAACTTAAATAAGCAACAAGTGTATACTGTAATCCTGAATAATTCACTAACTTATTTCAAGAAAAATTGAGCAAAAGCAGATATCATGAGTCATGATTTTGCAAGTATCTGAAGGTATGACTCTATGAATATCTATATGAGTAAAACATTTGATGTTTTAAATCTACAGCAGTATATAAATAGATTAATGAATTAAAAATTGAAATTCTAAGTACATCACAAGTCTTGCAATAACAAACAGGCTAAAAGCATGTTAAATATCTTCTTTAAAAATGTACAAATGTATGTCGATGCATACATTAAGTCATGATATTCCAAGAGGCCTTGAGTTTGGAGAGTGCTGTGCTTCTTTTCAAGTGCACACATATATTTTCCTGATATTATCTGAGTGAACTCTTCTCGTCAAGTGCCTCAAATTTGTAGTTTTCTATCTCAACAATAAACCCTCTGATTCACCAGAGTGAGCTGATTATATTCAGTACAGATCAGTTTGCCAGTTCAAGAATGTAATAGAAATTGAACCATATGACTCCTTGCTTTACTAGCTCCATTCACAGAGCACACTGTTGTTGTAGGTAAGAGCATTTACATACCACAATTTGTGTATTCATTTCAGTAAATGGATTGTTTGAAATGGTGGTCTATTAGAAATAATCTTGCCTGGAGAATCTCCATGGACAGAGAAGCCTGGTGGACTACAGTCCATAGGGTCACAAAGAGTCAGACACAACTGAAGTGACTGAGCATGCATGCACACATGTTTTTATTCCTCTTGGATTAGAATATATAAAAGTGGAATGTCTTGCTCCATTTATAAGTTAATGTTTAAAGCTTTTTTTAAAGCAAAGCTTTCAAAACTTTTTACAAAAGTTTTACAATTTCAGTTTTATCATTTTACATTCCTGTCAGCCATATATATTTTTGTTAGTTCCATATCTTAACCAGGACTGTATGTTCATCAGTGTTTTATTTAAATAGCTTTGATGTAATACATATACTATAAAATTCACCTACTTAAAGTGGTCAGTTTCTTTGTTTTGTGTATTCTGTGGAGTTGCGTGTAATCAAGAGAAGAACTCCATTTTGGATGCTCAACCTGAACACAACTTTTTTTGCCCTTCATCTTCCTCTTTGGCCTCACAGTTGGACCAGGCAATAAGACAGCCCTGTATATTCTCTCCCTGGCACTGGTTCAAAGTTCTAACCACACAGACCCAGTCAGAGTTAAAGCCAAAGTCACTTGTCTCCACTTCTTTCACATGGACTGGCTTGTGCCAGTAGTCATGTTTGGATGTGAGAGTTGGGCCATAAAAAACAGCTGAGTGTGCAAGAATTCATGCTTTTTAGCTGTGGTGTTGGAGAATACACTTGAGCATTCCTTGGACTGCAAGAAAATCCGTCCTAAAGAAATCAATCCTGAATATTCATTGGAAGGACTGATGCTGAAGCTGAAGCTCCAATATTTCACCTAATGCAAATAATTGACTCACTGGAAAACACTCTGATGTTGTGAAAGATTGAAAGTAGGAGGAGAAAGGGATGACAGAGGATGAGATGGTTGGATGGCATCACTGATTCAATGGATATGAGTTTGAGCAAGCTCCAGAAGTTGGTGATGGACAGGGAAGCTTGAAGTTCTGCAGACTATGGGGTCGCAGAGAGTTGGACATGACTGAGTGACTGAACTGATATATATATATATATATATATATATATATATACACACACATATATATGCACACAATGGAATATCACTCAGTCATAAAAAAGAAAAAAAATTCTGCCGTAAGCAACGATGTGGACATTCAGGTTGCTCGCACGTCCTGGCTATTGTAAAGAGTGCTGCAATGAGCACTGTGCGCATGTTTCTTTTCAAATTCTAGGTTTTCTCCAGAGGTCAGGCCTATGAATGGAATTGTTGGGTCTTATGATAGCTCTACTTTTAGTTTTTAAGGAAAGTTCTTACTGTTCTCTATAGTGTCTGTAACAATTTTTATTCCCACTAACAGAGCAAGTGGATTCCCTTTCTCCACAACCTCTCCAAGATTAGGTCTGTAGATATTTTTATTGTGGCCCTTCTGACTAGTGTGAGGTGATAACTCATTGTAGTTTTGATTTGTGTTTTTTTTAATAATTAGTGATGTTGAACATATTTTCATATGCCTCTTGGCCACCTCTGTGTCATTTTGGAGAAATGTCTATTCATTCTGCTCATTTTTTAATATGGTTCTTTTCTTTTATTAAGCTGCATGAATTGTTTGTATATTTTGGAGATTAATCCCTTATCAGCTGCTTTGTTGGTAAATATTTTCTCCCAGTCTAAGAGCTGTCTTTTCATCTTGTTTTTGGTTTCCTTTGCTATGCAAAAGCTTTTAAGTGTAACTATGTACCAATTGTTAATTTTTCTTTTCATTTTCACTATTTAGGCAGTGTATGAAAAAAGATCTTGATGTGATTTATGCTAAGGAATTTTCTGCCTATGTTTTCCTTTAAGTTTTATAGTATCATAATAATACCAGCAATTCATTTAGATCTTTATTCCATTTTAGCTTACTTTTATATATGGTATTAAGTAGTATTATAATTTTATTCTTTTACATGTAGCTGTCCAGTTTTCCTAGCACATATTGAAGAGACTTGTCTTCTCTCCATTGTATATTCTTGCTACTTTTGTCATAGATTAGGTGACTAAAAGTCCGTGCAGAAATGAATAAATTTATAATGTAGGTGAATAAATGTCCACAGAGAAATGACTAAAATAGACTTTGAATACAGTGGAATATTACTTAGTCACAAAAAATGAATGAAAATAGTACCATTTCTAAAGCCATGGATAAACCTAAATATTGTCATACAGAGTAAAGTTAGTCAAAAGACAAAACAATATACTTATCACTTATGTGTGGACTCTAGAAAAATGGTAAACATGAACTCATTTGCAAAGCAGAAAGAGTCAGAGACTTAGAGGACAAATTTATGGTTATCAAGGGGCAAAATGAGGGAGGATGATCTGGAAGACTGAGATTGACATATATATGTTGTTATTATTTAGTAACTAAGTAGTCTGAATCTTTTGCAATTCCATAGACTGTAACTCACCAGCCTCCTATGTTCAAGAGATTTCCCAGGGAAGAATGTTAGAGTGGGCTGCTATTTCCTTCTCCAAGGGATCTTCTCAACACAGTGATCAAATACGGGTCTCCTGCATTGCAGGCCTATTCTTTACCATCTGAGCCACAGAGAAAACCCTAGAATATTTCAATAAAGTTACAAATATCCTTGGATTTCCAATGAGAAGAATTCATAAACTTGGATAAACAAAGCTTCCAGAATATTACTCTCACTGTTTAACTTAGGTGTTTTATATTGTATATAAATGTTAGTCACAATCAGAAAGAAAATACATTCTGTCTTATACTGCAAATATTCAGAAATCAAGGTTGTACTTATGTATGAATATCTTCTGGCATTTATCATATTATTAGTAATTATTAGTAATAGAAAATAAAATTAATGTAAGCCTCCATGGGATTGAAAACTTGTTAAAATATCAAAGTATTTACAAAGGTGAAAGCCATTCAAAATTAGGTGTATCATTTTCTATTTTTAGTTATGGTTAGACCTTAAAATTTTATGCTGTCTAATGCACTTAATTTTATTCCAGGGAATGCCTTAGAATCTGAATAAATTTTTATTTAACAATCTAATTTATAAATGAGCATTGAGTTTTAACCTACAAAAAAGTTAATTGTTAGATTTAGTACATTTATTACACTACTTTAGTGATTTTTCAATGAAAATATTGTGATAAATCATAGTCAGGGGATATTGCTTATTGGTCATATGGTAAGAGACATCGACAAGATTGATTTTAAAATATTCATAGAAGATTAATATCACCACATTGACTTTAAATTCAGCTTTTGTTTCAATTATTTTTCCACAATGGATGATATTTATTTACATAAGAGCAGTGACTATATATTTTAAATTAAAATTGTTTATGTATGTGTATATATATATATATAGCCATGCTTGTTTTACCTAAGCACATTCAATTTATAATAAAAGCAATTTTTTCTTTCACTTTTGTCATGATGAAGTTATGGATAAAATCTGATGGATACCACACAATACACTTCCCTACAGAGGGTACCAAATACTCTTTGATCAAGCGAGAAATGATCAAAGCCTAAGCCTCTTTTAGAAAGCCATGAAAATATAATATTCAAGTGCTTTCTTTATATTTCTCTTTGAGTTGGCCTTTTGATGATCCATTTTACTAAAAAGGAAGAAAACTCTTCTAACATAGAGAATAAAGCTATGGAAACATCATATGGGTGATATTTCGTTACAGATGGATTTATCCTGACACTGAGAAAGCAGCATTTTGAAGTGCAAGCCATTGGTGATCTAAGGCATGTGTTCCCTTCAAATGTCACAGTTGCTCATTTATGTCAGTTAAAGATTTCATTTTTTACAGTGTAATTTTATTACTATTTAGATGCATGTTTGATTGGAGAGAACTTTAAATTTAATTTATCACAGATAAACTAGTCAGAAAGATCGTTTATTCCCACAAGGAAGGACAAAATATCATATCTAAGTGCAGATCACTATCAGCAGCTCTCTATCAGTTCACAAAATTATCAAAAGCAAGAATTATCTGAAATTGTTTTTGCTAATGTTATACCATATTTTTGTGTCATCGGCAAACCAAATCCTGTTAATAGATAGCATTCATTAATGTACTGTTGCACAGCCTGCCCACATTGGATTTATAAAATCTTTGATCCAATTTAGATTTTTTTCCTTGCTATCAAAACACTAACTTGTCATGTCCCTAAAAGACAAATATGTATCTTTAATCTTACAGAATATATTACAGTGTAGGGAATATTTCTCACAAGTAAAGCAGAGATAGGGAGCTATTTGTAACATCTTAAGAGACAGTGCTAAAATAGAGTTGCTTCTGATGCTATAGCTGACTTATGCTCTCCTAATGAAAGATGACAGAGAAGGCAATGGCACCCCACTCCAGAACTCTTGTCTGCAAAACCCCATGGATGGAGTAGCCTGGTAGGCTGCAGTCCATGGGGTTCTAAGAGTCAGACATGACTGAGCGAGTTCACTTTCATTTGTCACTTTCATGCATTGGAGAAGGAAATGGCAGCCCACTCCAGTGTTCTTGGCTGGAAAATCCCAGTGACGGGGGAGCCTGGTGGGCTTCCGTCTATGGGGTTGCACAGAGTTGGACATGAATAAAGCGACTTAGCAATGAAAGAGGATGCTGTTAAAGTGCTCCCCTGTTGCACTCAACATGCCAGCAAATTTGGAAAATTCAGCAGTGGCCACAGGACAGGAAAAGGTGTTTTTATTCCAATCCCAAAGAAAGGTAAAGCTAAAGAATGTTGAAACTACCACACGATTGCACTCATTTCACACACTAGCAAAGAAATGCTCAAAATTCTCCAAGCAAGGCTTCAGCAGTATATAAACTGAGAACTTCTAGATATTCAAGCTAAATTTTAAAAAGATGGAGAAACCAGAGATCACATTGCCCACATCTGTTGGATCATAGAAAAAGCAAGAGAATTCCAGAGAAATATCTACTTCTGCTTCATTGTGTATGCTAAAGCCTTTGACTGTGTGGATAACAACAAACTGTGGAAAGTTTTTCAAGAGATGGGAATACCAGACAACCTTACTTGCCTTCTGAGAAAGCTGTATGCAGGTAAAGAAGAAATAGTTAGAACTGGACATGAAATAAGGGACTGGTTCCAAATTGGGAAAGGAATACTTCAAGGTATGTTGTCATCATGCTTATTTAACTTATATGCAGAGCACATAATGCAAAATGCAGGGCTGAATGAAGCATAAGTTGGAATTAAGATTTCAAGGAGAAATATCAATAACTTCAGATACACAGATGAAACCACCCTTATGGCGAAAGGAAAGAGGAATTAAAGAGCCTCTTGATGAAAGTGAAACAGGAGAGTAAAAAAGCTGGCTTAAAACTCAACATTCAAAAAACTAAGTTCATGGCATCCGGTTCCATCACTTAATGCCAAATAGAGGAGTAAACAATGGAAATAGTGACACACTTTATTTTCTTGGTTTCCAAAATCATTGCAGATAGTAACTGCCGCCATGAAACTTAAAAGATGCTTACTCCTTGGACGAGAAGCTAAGACCAACCTAGATAGCATATTAAAAAGCATAGATATTACTTTGCCAACAAAAGTCTGTCTAGTCAAAGCTACGTTTTTTCCAGTACTCATGTATGGATGTGAGAGTTGGGCTATAAAAAAAGCTGAGTGCCGAAAAATTGATCCTTTTGAATTGTGGTGTTGGAGAAAACTCCTGAGAGTCCTTTGGACTGCAAGATCAAACCAGTCAATCTTAAAGGGAATCAATCTTGAATATTAATTGGAAGGACTGATGCTGAAGCTGAAGCTCCAGTACTTTGGTCATCTAATGCAAAGAACTGAAGAACTTTTCATTGGAAAAGACCCTGATGCTGGGAAAGATTGAAGGCAGGAGAAGGGAACAATTGAGGATTAGATGGCTGTATGGCAAACTCGATGGAGTTTGAACAAGCTCTGGGAGTTGGTGATGGACAGGAAAGCCTGGAATGCTGCAGTCCATGGGGCTACAAACAGTGGGACATGATTGAGCAATTGAACTGAACTGAATGACAGAAAAAAATGTATATGGCTTTATCATTTATTATGTGGGGGTGAGAAAATCACAAATCTCATCTATCCAGTTTATTAGAATAAATAGAGAAAATATTAACCATCTATGAGTTGGTGGAATTCTATGAAATGATATCTTATTTCTGACTTTCCACTTACCACTCTCTTATTTTCTGTGCCCAAGCACACAATGTAGTATTCATTATACACTCTTACCACTAATAACACTAGCTCCCACTTGCAAAGCAGTTCATCTGTGCCAGCACAGTGGATGGATGTACTTGTATATATTTTCAAGGACCCAAGGGCAAGTGCTGAATTTCATAAGTTTTCTCCTACAAACACTTGGATATTATCAACCTTATTCTTTAGATCAGTGAACTCCTAATACTATTCTTCAAAGACTCCATTCCATGGAAGAGTCTTCAGAACACTGAGAGGCTTTGTGAAATAGGTAGAAATCCAAACAGCCTGGATAGCAGGCTGTCTGTTTTCACTTTTCACAAAGCAAACTTATTTTTAACTCTTTTGTATATAATTGTGCCTCACATTTAATTTTCAAACTGTTTTATTTCAAATAGTCATAAATTTATTGAGGGAAAAAACTGTGACAATAGTGCAAAGATTTCCCATTTGCACCAGACCCAGTTGCCCCTGGCTTCCCTGGTGGCTCAGAGGGAAAGAATATACCTGCAACGTGGGAGATTCAGGTTCAGTCCCTTGGTTGGGAAAATCCCCTGAAGAAGGAGAATCAAGGGAATCTTATCCATGAGATCACAGATTTGGACATGACTGAGCAACTAATACATACATACATACAGTTTTTCTTAGTATTTACAAGATAAGAAGTTTGTCACAACTAATAAACCAATCTTAATACATTCTTATTCATTAGAGTCATACATACATACAGATATATGTTTTCTTGGTTTTTGCTTAGTCTTCTTTCTGTTTCAGGGCGATATCCAGGATTCCATATTAGAATGAATATTCACGAATCCTTAGGTTCCTCTTTGTTTTGACAATGTCTCAGTGTTTCCTTATTTTTGATGACCTGATAGTTTAGGGCAGTATTGATCATTGTCTAGAATGTCCTCAATTAGGTCTGTCTGATTGGGCTTCCTAATTGGTGCTTATGGTGGAGAATCCGCCTGCCACTGCAGGAGATGCAAGAAAGGCAGATTCAATCCCTGGGTCAGAAGATACCATGGATAGGGCATGGTAACCCACTCCAATATTCTTGTCTAGAGAATCTCATGGACATAGGAGCAGGGCAGGCTATAGTCCATGGGGTACAAAGAGTTGGACATGACTGAAGCTACTGAGCAGGCACACATTCACAAGTAGGATGAAGTTATGTGCTTCTTGAACAGAAGATCAAATAAGTAAAATGCTGTGTTCCTAACATCATGTTCAGTTCAGTTCAGTCACTCAGTCGTGTCCAACTCTGTGATTCCATGAATTGAAGCACGCCAGGCCTCCCTGTTCATCACAAACTCCCGGAGTTCACTCAGACTCACGTCCATCGAGTCAATGAAGCCATCTAGCCATCTCATCCTCTGTCGTCCCCTTCTCCTCCTGCCCCCAATACCTCCCAGCATCAGAGTCTTTTCCAATGAGTCAACTCTTCTCATGAGATGGCCAAGTCCTGGAGTTTCAGCTTTAGCATCATTCCTTCCAAAGAAATCCCAGGGCTGATCTCCTTCAGAATGGACTGGTTGGATCTCCTTGCACTCCAAGGGACTCTCAAGAGTCTTCTCCAACACCATGGTTCAAAAGCATTGATTCTTTGGCACTCAGCCTTCTTCACAGTCCAACCCTCACATCCATATGCGACCACAGGAAAAACCATAGCCTTGACTAGACGGACCTTTGTTGGCAAAGTAGTGTCTCTGCTTTTCAATATGCTATCTAGGTTGGTCATAACTTTTCTTCCAAGAAGTAAGTGTCTTTTAATTTCATGGCTGCAGTCACCATCTGCAGTGATTTTGGAGCCCCCCAAAAATAAAGTCTGACACTGTTTCCACTGTTTCCCCATCTATTTCCTATAAAGTGATGGGACCAGATGTCATGAACTTCATTTTCTGAACGTTGAGCTTTAAGCCACCTTTTTCACTCTCTATTTTCACTTTCATCAAGAGGCTTTTTAGTTCTTCTTCACTTTCTGCCATAAGGGTGGTGTCATCTGCATATCTGAGGTTATTGATATTTCTCCCAGCAATTATGTTAAGAGTAGATATTATCAACATCTTTTCAGTATTGATGTTAAGCTTGATCACTTGGCTCGAGTTATGCTTGTTGTGTATAGTCATTGTAAGTAACATTTTTCTACTTTTCACACTTTATTTTTGGGGAGTAGTCATTATAAGTAGCCCCCATTTAAGGAGGGTTCTGTCTTTTTGAGAAAGGAGTACTTACATTAATTATTTGAAATTCTGTCTGGGTTATCTATCTATTCTCTTCTATTTATTCAATTACTTTATATGATTTTCTATTTACATGTAATTGACACACAACATTATAATAGTTTTGGGTGTAATTCACAATTATTTTATATTTGCATATGCTGCAAATACATATATAATCAACTATTTCTATAGGTAGACCAGATGTCATGAACTTCATTTTCTGAACGTTGAGCTTTAAGCCACCTTTTTCACTCTCTATTTTCACTTTCATCAAGAGGCTTTTTAGTTCTTCTTCACTTTCTGCCATAAGGGTGGTGTCATCTGCATATCTGAGGTTATTGATATTTCTCCCAGCAATTATGTTAAGAGTAGATATTATCAACATCTTTTCAGTATTGATGTTAAGCTTGATCACTTGGCTCGAGTTATGCTTGTTGTGTATAGTCATTGTAAAGTAACATTTTTCTACTTTTCACACTTTATTTTTGGGGAGTAGTCATTATAAGTAGCCCCCATTTAAGGAGGGTTCTGTCTTTTTGAGAAAGGAGTACTTACATTAATTATTTGAAATTCTGTCTGGGTTATCTATCTATTCTCTTCTATTTATTCAATTACTTTATATGATTTTCTATTTACATGTAATTGACACACAACATTATAATAGTTTTGGGTGTAATTCACAATTATTTTATATTTGCATATGCTGCAAATACATATATAATCAACTATTTCTATAGGTAAGGACTCATGGATATGTATTTATTCTTTGGGTTATAAGCCAACAGTATTTTAAATTTTTGTTCAAATTTTTCCATCTTTGGCCACTGAGAGCTGTTTCAGATGGCTCCTTTATCCTTTTGACATCTGTCATCCAGGAGCTCTTGGTTCTTTGGATTTCAGAATAGTATTATAAACCCCATATATCAGTGTTGGATGGGTTTTTTTGCTACTGGGAGTCTATATTTAAATTTAACAGATAAAACTCATTACTACTGATTCAAAAGTTAAAGTATTTCTCTATGTGAACTTGCTCTGTTTACTCTCTCTCTCCTTCTTTCCATTTCTCTCTCTGAGTCAAATGTCTGGTTTTAAAATGTCTGTTCCCACTGCACCACAACTTCTGTATCAAAATATGATCTATGCTCTACCTCTAGATTTTTTTCCAACGTCTTTTTTTTTCTAAGAAAGTCAAGTTCTTTTCCTTCAGGGGTATGTTTCTCCTAGAAGTCATCTAATATTATGAAAGCAAGTATTTATTTATATAAATATTATGCTAATATATTATCTAAACTACTTAGAAATGCTAATTTCTCTATTTTACATAGAACGATAAAAATGGTTTAAAAGAAATTAAGGCAAACTTATCTGATTTAAAAATGCATCCAATAACTAAGAGAGCAGGAATAATATCTATTTTTCTATAAATATCAGGAAAAGCACTAAAATAATTATAGCACTGAAGTTTAGATTTTTCTTAAAAGGAAATTTGGGAAGGGAGAAGGCCCCCAATCTATTTCTTGATACAAAATGTTAAACTTTTCAATTTCTTATACAGTCATTGTTTTTTCTTTCTTTTAAAACTAACATTCAAATAACTTGTACTCTCCTCTTCACTTTCTACTTATTGGCATAACTTAAATTTATTTTACTTTGTTCTTAAAAAATCACTAGGCTCTCTACATTGCAATCATTGAACTGAAAAGGATGATACATCTCAATTTCAGTTCACAAGATCTTTAAATCTTATTATTAAGCTGCTATCTTGAATGTTTCCAAACTATTTTTCATCTCTTCCTTCATATTCTTGGTTAAAAGAAGTCTTACAACCTGGCAAATCAAAGAATTCTCTAGTAATATGATGGCCATAATAAGCCAGTTATTGCATACAGTTTTCCCCTAGTTTCTTAAGAGTCTAATAGCTAGAAGGTGTTGTCCATACCTTGCCCCCTTCTTTCACATTTGAGCAATGAGAACAACTGCTACCTATCACAGTAGCTTAAAAATATATGCCATTATTGTTCTTATGTCTATGGGTGACTGAGGTAGTTCTGCTGATGTAGACTAGATTCATTTGATCCGCGATGTCCTTGTTCATAAGTCTATGATGAACTCTTTGTCTGACCAGAAACCAGCTCTTTCAGGCTGGCTTCTGTTATATAGCAGACAATTACTTGTCACTCAGCTGGCACAACAGATAAACTGTTTATCCCTTTATCCAGAAAGCTAATCCAGCCTTGTTATGTGATGGTCATAATGTTTCCACAAAGAAAGTGAAAGTGTGCAAGTTCTTTAGTGGCTTAGACTCAGAAATAGCACAGTACTATTTCTGTCTCATTAAAGACAGTGCAGACTGAGGTGAATAGGAAATAAACCTTACATTTTAACAGAAAGAGCCACAACATGATGCTGCGGATGCATGACTTCAGGTGAGGGAATAAATAAAGAGAATTCTTACAGTCAGTCTACCACGCTATCCAAACAGGGAATGAAAGAAAGTCTAATATCAGTGTACACCAGTATTTAAAAGTCAGAGAAAGGTATGTATGTATGTGAAAATCGCTCCATCATGTCCTACTCTTTGTGACCCCATGGACTGTAACTGACCAGGCTCCTCTGTCCATGGAATTCTCCAGGCCAGAATACTGGAGTGGGTAGCCATTTCCTTCTCCAGGGAATCTTTCCCAGCCAAGGACTGAACACAGATCTCCTGCATTGCAGGCAGATTCTTTACTGTCTCAGCCACCAGGAAAGCCCAGAGAAAGGTATAGGAAATATCAAAGGAAGTTGAAAAACTGAAGCCAGTGAGATATAATAAAAACAGAATAATAGCTGTGCCTTCAGTGATGAGTAAAGAATGTGTTTCAAGAAGAGATAAGTGGTTAGCCTCTCAGATGGTGCTGACAGGTCCAGTTAGAGGTGATCTGAGAAGTAATCATTGAAACCAGCTATATAGAAATCAACTCTTGGGTAAAGCCTGGTTGGAGTAAATTTGAGAGTGAGAGCTGAAGAATAAAAACTATTGTTCAGACATAATTACTAATATTATTAACTATTATTTTTATTCTCAAGTAGATGACACAAAATATGGCTCTACACCCAAATTCCACTGTGTGGAGAGGGGATTTTCCATACATATCAAGCAACTGTCCAAACCAGAGTTTCCTAAAATTTAACACATTCCTTACACTATCTATCTGGAGATAATATCAGACTGCACAGGTTAAGGGTTCAGTACCCACAAGATTTCCCCTCACTCCCATTAGATGAAAGTCACAAGTCCAGGTTATCACCTGTGCTTCCAACCAATTACTACAGATCTGAGATTCGACAATCCTTACCTTGGGTTCAATTAATTTGCTAAAGTGGTTTACAGAATTCAGAGGAACATTTTACTACTAGATCACCAGTTTATTTTAAAGGGTTATGACTTAAGAACAGCCAGATAAAAGAGAAGCACAGAACAAGGTACAGGAAAAGGGCACTAACTCCCTTGCCTTCTCCAGGCATGACACTATCCCAGAATTTCCACCTACTAACCTACCTGGAATCTTTTCAAACATTGACCTTTTGGTTTTTTACATAAGCTCCTGTTCATAAACATAATTGACAATCTTTGGCCATTGGTGTTTGAAGTCAATCTATAACCCCTCTTTCCTCCCAATAGGTGGATGGTGTGGATGGGACTGGAAGTTTCAACACTTTAATTATAAGGTTGGCTCCACTGACAACTGCCTCCATTCTTAAGTTCTGGCCCCAAAGTTATCTTACTAACACAACAGAAGACACTTTCATAGCTCTCACTACTTAGGAAGCTCCAAGGGATTAAGGAAAGCTTTGCCAGAAATGAGAATGAAGACCAAATATGTATATTTATCATTATAAATCACAGCATCAAATGGATAGATCAAGATGGTGGGGTAGAGGGCTGGGCTCACCTACTCTCATGAGCACATCAAAACTACATGCGGAGTGATTCACACTGAAGTCAACCTGGGAACTAGCAGGGTGACTCTTCTACCACCAAAGCTAATAAGAGATCTGCTGGGACCCACACCTCTATCAGGAGATTCAGAAAACTAGAGGGATATTACAGGCTCAGAAATTCTCCCTGGTGAGCAAGGGGTTCAAGACACACATAAGACATCTTAGCCCTGCATCCAACATCAGGATAATCAACTCCCTCAGGTGGTTTGAAAACCAGTGGGATATATAAGAAGGTTGTAAGAAATTGAGGATACATCCTTGAAGAGCGTATACACAAGCTTGCTTACTTCCAGTCCCAAGCAGAGGTAACAGACTGAAAAATTATCCAGGTATCTGCTTGGCTTGCCAGGAATGCCCCAGCTTGTCCCCTTCACACATTATGCTTCTTCTCCAATCTTTTTGCTTTGGGACTGCTCTCCACTAAGTCAGAGGCTGCTATTTTCAACTACTGTATGCACACTTGGGGTTACAAACCTGGTTCCAATCCCTGCCCTATTTCTGACAAAGTAGAGGCAGAGCCATACCAGCTCATACATCCCTGGACACATTCCAGAGGGAGCAAAGCTAGCTGCATGTGGGAGATCACCATTAGTGAAGGATGTGTCTGTATGCACACTTGAGAAGGGGAAATAGCAGCCAAGTTGTGTGACACCAAACCCAGACTCTAACCAAGATATCCACATGGGAGAAAAAGTAAAACCAGCATAAAGTTCAACCTGAAGCCCTTAAGCCTCAGCAATGTCCCAAACCAAACTGGAGACATCCATCATACCTGTAAAAAACCTAGCTCCCTCTGGGCTCCTACTCTAAACCATGGAACACTTAGCTTACCCTTGATAGAGTGGTAATGTCACTGAGCATAGAAGCCCCAGCTGCAGCTCTGGCTCTAGCCCCTGCAGCTATCAAGGTGGTGGCTAACAGTGCACTCCCAGGGAAGACATAGCTTCCTGCTCATTTCAGAACTCAGCTCCCACAAAAGCCACCAAGCACACAGAGACTGCATAAAGATACTCCCACATAAAGACATGCCTTTGAAATGATCCATACTGTCAAAGCTATGAGCCATTGGTGAAGAAAACTGAAGACAATACAAATAAATGGAAAGCTGTCCCATTTTCATAGATTGTAAGAATTAATGCAGTTAAAATGTCCATACTATCCAAAGCAATGTATATATTCAGTGCAATATCTATCAAAAAATCTATGACAGTTTATTCACAGAATGAGAACAAATAATCACGGAAATAAAGCAATCAAAAAAGTATTGTACTGGCAAAAAACAGACAAACACAGATGAATAGAAAATAATAGCAACCCACAATAAACCCATGCAATTAATCTATAATGCAAAAGGAAAAATATACAGTGGAAAAAACTTGATAGCTACATGTAAAACAATGAAACTATAACATTTTCTCACAGCATATACAAATATCAACTAAAAATGAGTTTAAAGGCCTAAATGTAAGACTTGAAACCATAAAACTCCTGGAAGAAAACATAAGCAGTATATTATTTGACATGTCAGGAATTTTTTTTTTTATCTTTTTACACAACAGCCACAAAAGTGAAGTAAACACATGGGACATAATTAAACTTAAAAAGTTTTGCACAGTGAAGTGAACCATTAACCAAACAAAACAGAAAATCTTCTTAACAAGAGAAGATATTTGCAAATGTTACATCTGTTAAGGGGTTAATATCTAAAATACATAAAGTTCTTGTATAGCTCAAATAAAATAAAATAAAATAAAGAAAAAGAAACAAAATTTCACCACAATCTAATTTATGGGCAGAAGATCCCAAAAGACATATTATCAAAGAAGACATACCAATAGCCAACAAGTGCATTTAAAATAGTCAGTATTACTAATCATTGGAGAAATGCAAATCAAAACCCCAGTGAAATATCATCACCCAGCTTTTATACGGATATTGTCAAAATAACAACAAATAATAAATGTTAGAGAGTATGTGAAGGAAAATGAACTTTGTTCACTGTTGGAAGGGATTATAAGTTGATGTGAGAAATATGGAAATCAGCATAGAGATTCCTCAAAAAATTAAAAATAAAACTACAATATAATCCAGAAATTCCATCTCTTATATATCCAAAGAAAGTGAAAACACTAATCTGAAAAGTTATATGCAAATCAGTGTTCATAGCAGTATTATTTACAATAGCCATGATATAAAAGCAACTTAAGTATCCATCAACAGGTGAACAGATAAAGTAGATGTGACACAGATCTAGGTGATGAAATATTACTCAGCCATAAAAAACAGAATGCAGTCTTTCCACTTACAGTATCATGGATGGACCTGTAGGGTATTATGCTTAGTAAATATAATACTATAAGTTTTCACTATGTGAAATGTAAAAATAAAACAAGCAAGTGAATATAACAAAACAGAAAATACTCATAGATACAGAGAACAAACTACTGGTTTCTGAGGAGACAGTCTATGGAAGGACAAGATACGGTTAGAGGATTAAGACAGAGACAAACTAGTAGGAAAAATTAAATAAGATATAATAAATAATAAATCAGAACAAGAGTGAGTCATTAGTAGAAGACTGTGCCAAAGAAAGATGGTGTGGCTATAAATTGAGGATAAGAACATTAGATCTGAGTGTTAGGAAGGAGTGGGTTAATTATATGGAAATAGAAATGAAAAGAAGATAGATCACTCTTCTAGCTACCAAATGACAGAGCCACAGAGGAAGCACAGATTTCCCACAAGAAATAGCATTCACATTGAGTAATAAAATGAAGAAATGGTTGGAGAAGATAAACAAGGTCTTATTGTTGATGGACTGTGAACTGCAGGGACAAAGAACAATTTAGTGTTTGAAAAGAAGTAAGAGAGGGGGAAGATGAGAAATTGAAAAGGTATTTGGGAATGAGAATTTGAGTGAGAATTTACCTGAGACCTTTGGGACTGTTATTTTAACTGATGTGAACTAGGATAATGGGTGTAATAGAATTAGTTCTGATAGCACATGAAATTAAAAGGTAGTGAGGATGAGAAACATTGGGCTGGAAGAATCACAAGCTGGAATCAAGATTGCTGGGGAAAATATCAATAACCTCAGATATGCAGATGACACCACCTTTATGGCAGAAAGTGAAGAAGAACTAAAAAGCCTCTTGATGAAAGTGAAAGATGAGAGTGAAAAAGTTGGCTTAAAGGTCAACATTCAGAAAAAAAAAAAAAGTTCATGGCATCTGGTCCCATCACTTCATGGGAAATAGATGGGGAAACAGTGTCAGACTTTATTTTTTTGGGCTCCAAAATCACTGCAGATGATGACTGCAGTCATGAAATTAAAAGACGTTTACTCCTTGGAAGAAAAGCTATGACAACCTAGATAGTATATTCAAAAGCAGACACATTACTTTGCTGACAAAGTTCTGTCTAGTCAAGTCTATGGTTTTTCCAGTGGTCATGTATGGATGTGAGAGTTGAACTGTGAAGAAAGCTGAGTGCCAAAGAATTGGTGCTTTTGAACTGTGGTGTTGGAAAAGACTCTTGAGAGTCCCTTGGACTGCAAGGAGATCCAACCAGTCCATTCTGAAGGAGATCAGCCCTGGGATTTCTTTGGAGGAAATGATGCTGAAGCTGAAACTCCAGGACTTTGGCCACCTCATGAGAAGAGTTGACTCATTGGAAAAGACTCTGATGCTGGGAGGAATTGGGGGCAGGAGGAAAAGGGGACGACAGCAGATAAAATGGCTGGATGGCATCACTGACTCGATGGACGTGAGTCTGAGTGAACTCCAGGAGTTAGCAGATGATGACTGCAGTCATGAAATTAAAAGACGTTTACTCCTTGGAAGAAAAGCTATGACCAACCTAGATAGTATATTCAAAAGCAGACACATTACTTTGCTGACAAAGTTCTGTCTAGTCAAGTCTATGGTTTTTCCAGTGGTCATGTATGGATGTGAGAGTTGAACTGTGAAGAAAGCTGAGTGCCAAAGAATTGGTGCTTTTGAACTGTGGTGTTGGAAAAGACTCTTGAGAGTCCCTTGGACTGCAAGGAGATCCAACCAGTCCATTCTGAAGGAGATCAGCCCTGGGATTTCTTTGGAGGAAATGATGCTGAAGCTGAAACTCCAGGACTTTGGCCACCTCATGAGAAGAGTTGACTCATTGGAAAAGACTCTGATGCTGGGAGGAATTGGGGGCAGGAGGAAAAGGGGACGACAGCAGATAAAATGGCTGGATGGCATCACTGACTCGATGGACGTGAGTCTGAGTGAACTCCAGGAGTTGGTGATGGACAGGGAGGCCTGGTGTGCTGCAGTTCATGGGGTCGCAAAGAGTCAGACATGACTGAGCGACTGAACTGAACTGAACTGAACTGAGGATAGGTAGTGAATAAGAGGTGAAGAGTGGAAGGACATATACTCTTACAACAACAATTTCTATAAATTGTGTTAAATATAAATGGTACAAGATTAAATATGAAATTAATTATTCTACTTTTTCATATGTAACTACTGAAAACAGTATCTTACTTTGCAAGCAGGCTTTCCAGATGGCACTAGTGGTAAAGAACCTTCCTGCCAATTCAGGAGACATAAGAGAGATGTGGGTTTGATTCCAGTTGGACATAACTGAACCAACTCAGCACACATGTATGCACTTACTTGCAAGCATACATTTAAATATACATGGATTATACAGATCTCTGTCTAACTTGATATATTTTGCATATGCATAGAAATCCTGGATTAATACATTTGATTTCTGCTTTGGAAGTATCCCCTGGAGGAGGGTGTGGCAACCTACTCCAGTATTCTCACCTGGAGAATATCCAAGGACAGAGAAGCCTGGCAGGCTACAGTCCATAGGGTAGCACAGGTTTGGACACGACTGAAGGGACTTAGCATGCACCCATGCATAAGGAAGCACATGAAAATTTCTGTTATTTTTGTTTCTATTTCTGTTTATTTGTCTCTGTTTATCCCTTTAAAAATTTTGCAAGTATACTCACATAGAAAATAATCACACTACCCATTCTGTTTTATCTCACTCAATATTTTATCTTAGTAATTTTTCTTCAGTAAGCACATATGGATGTACTTTTCAAAGTTTTCTGCATTATATACCTTGGCATTAATTTTTTTAGTCTTTATTCTACTAATGAACACAGATTATTCACAGTTTTCTTGGACTTGTAAGCAATAAATATTGGTGCATACTTTATTTCACAATTTGTAATTTGTGTAGTATGTAGTATGAAAATTTTTAAATCAACTTATTAAATAAAATGGCATTTTCATTTTAATTTTAGTACTTATTTCTAAATTTTCCCTCTTAAAAAGTGTGAAAGCATACAACAGAAGTACATGATTACACTATGTAATACAAATGTTATCAAACTTATTAAACTTTGTCAATTTTCTTTTTTGAAATAGAAAATTGCATTGTTTTAATTCAAAAGCTTCCAGTGTTAAAGGTGGAAATGTGGGCAACCAGACACCACACATACACTCACACACACACACACACACACACACACATACACATGCATATTTTAAGATAAGTTATTTGGTCAAGTTGACAGCATTTGGTATTCTATAAATCACTCCACCTAAACAGTTTCTTACATCTTTTCATATAACCAGCCTTGCATCTGTGCAGGAAATATTGTCCTTATCACTAGCTGTGAAGGAGAAACAATTTATTTTGTATCTACTTTGGATATGCACAAGCCAATTAAGGAAACTGTTGTAATGTGGTGTGATAATTGAAGCCCTTTTCTCTTCTCTCCAGCATGAAATATTGAAACCTTTAGTACATGTCAAAGAGCACTTTACATCTGGCAACCTGACCAGGTCCTTAAAGGGATGCTTAGTCTGGAACCCAGCCCTGATGTCACATCATTATAAACCCAATCTCCAACTTCTCAGTTATCCCTTGGACATGAACTGAAAACTTCAACTTCCTTTTCTTAACATAAAGTGTCTTAGTGATATATTTCAATTTTTTCCAACTATTTAGGATTTCTTATTTTCCATTTAATTGTTTCTTATTGTATTTAATCAAGATAGATAATTAGAATTAAGAAATATTACTTAATAAAAACATATGTCTAAATTTTAAAAACTGGTTAACCTTCTATCACCTCACATAGTTATTTATTACTGGGCAGCCATGAAGAGATACCCCACGACCAAGGTAAGAAAAACCCAAGCAAGATGGTAGGTGTTGTGAAAGGGCATCAGAGGGCATACACACTGAAAGCATAATCACAGAAAACTAGCCAATCTGATCACATGAACCACAGCCTTGTCCAACTCAGTGAAACTAAGCCATGATGTGTAGGGCCACAGAAGACAGATGGGTCATGGTGGAGAGGTCTGACAGAATGTGGTCCACTGGAGAAGGGAATGGCAAACCACTTCAGTGTTCTTGCCATGAGAACCCCATGAACAGTATGAATAGGCAAAATGATAGGATACTGAAAGAGAAACTTCCCAGCTCGGTAAGTGCCCAATATACTACTGGAGATCAGTGGAGAAATAACTCAAGAAAGAATGAAGGGATGGGGCCAAAACAGAAACAATACCCAGCTATGGATATGACTGGTGATAGAAGCAAAGTCTGATACTGTAAAGAGCAATATTACATAGGAACATGGAAAGTTAGGTCATGAATCAAAGCATATTGAAAGTGGTCAAACAAGAGATGGTAAGAGTGAACATCGACATTCTAGGAATCAGTGAACTAAAGTGGACTGGAATAGGTGAATTTAACTCAGATTACATTATATCTACTACTGTGGGGAGGAATCCCTTAGAAGAAATGGAGTAGCCATCATGGTCAACAAAAGAATCCAAAATGCAGTACTTGGAAGCAATCTCAAAAACGACAAAATAATCTCTGTTGTTTTCCAAGGCAAGGCATTCAATATCATGGTAATAGAAGCCTATGCTCCAACCAGTAACACTGAAGAAGCTGAATTGAAAGGTTCTGTAAAGAACTACAAGACCTTTTAGAACTAACACCCCCAAAAGATGTCCTTTTCATTATAGGGGACTGGAATGCAAAAGTAGGAAGTCAAGAAACACCTGGAGTAACAGGCAAATTTGGCCTTGGAGAACAGAATGAAACAGGGCAAAGACTAATAGAGTTTTGCCAAGAGAACACAGTAATCATAGCAAACACCTGCTTTCAACAACACAAAGAAGACTCTGCACATGGACATCATCAGGTAGTCAACACCAAAATCAGATTGATTATATTATTTACAGCCAGAGATGGCGAAGCTCTATACAGTCAGAAAAACAGGAACAGGAGCTGATTGTGACTGAGATCATGAACTTCTTATTGCCAAATTCAGACTTAAATTGATGTAAAAGTAGGTCCTGGCATCACACTTGTTCTTGGAGTTGAAGCCGCCCATGACTCTCTTCAGTCCTGGGGGCAGAGGAAGTGACAAGGACAGACTGATGACACCTGAAAGTAAGGAAAACCAGTAGATCATTCAGGCATGACCTCAATCAAATCTCTTTTGATTATACAGTGGAAGTGAGAAATAGATTTAAAGGACTAGATCTGATAGACAGAGTGCCTGATGAACTATGGATGGAGGTTCATGACAATGTACAGGAGACAGAGATCAAGACCATCCTCAAGAAAAAGAAATGCAAAAAAGCAAAACAGCTGTCTGAGGAGGCCTTACAAATAGCTGTGAAAAGAAGAGAAGCAAAAAGCAAAGGAGAAAAGAAATGATATAAGAATCAGAATGCAGAGTTCCAAAGAATAGCAAGAGATAAGAAAGCCTCTTCAGTGATCAATGCAAAGAAATAGAAGAAAACAACAGAATGGGAAAGACTAGAGATATCTTCAAGAAAATTAGAGCTACCAAAGGAACATTTCATGCAAAGATGGGCTCGATAAAAGAGAGAAACGGTATAGACCTAACAGAAGCAGAAGATATTAAGAAGAGGTGGCAAGAATATACAGAACTGTACAAAAACTTCACAGTACAGATAATCACAATGGAGTGATCACTCACCTAGAGCCAGACATCCTGGAATGTGAAGTCAAGTGGGCCTTAGAAAGCATCACTATGAACAAAACTAGTGGAGGTGATGGAATTCCAATTGAGCTATTTCAAATTCTGGAAGATGATACTGTGAAAGTGTTGCACTCAATATGCCAGCAAATCTGGAAAACTCAGCAGTGGCCACAGGAATGGAAAAGGTCACTTTTCATTCTAATACCAAAGAAAGGCAATGCCAAAGAAGGCTCAAACTACCCCACAATTGCACTCATCTCACACGCTAGTAAAGTAATGCTCAAAATTCTCCAAGCCAGGCTTCAGCAATACATGAACTTTGAACTTCCAGATGTTCAAGTTGGTTTTAAAAAAGGCAAATGAACCAGAGATCAAATTGCCAACATCTACTGGATCATGGAAAAAGCAAAAGAGTTCCAGAAAAACATCTATTTTTGCTTTATTGTCTATGCCAAAACCTTTGACTGTGTGGATCACAATAAACTGTGGAAAACTCTGAAAGAGATGGGAATATCAGACCACCTGACCTGTCTCTTGAGAAACATGTATGGAGGTCAGGAAGCAACAGTTAGAACTGGACGTGGAACAACAGACTGGTTCCAAATAGAAAAAGGAGTACGTTATGGTTGTATATTTTCACCCTGCTTATTTAACTTATATGCAGAATACATCACAAGAAACGCTGGACTGGAAGAAACACAAGCTGGAATCAATTGCCAGGAGAAATACTAATAATCTCAGATATGCAGATGACACCACACTCATGGCAGAAAGTGAAGAGGAACAAAGAGCCTCTTGATGAATGTGAAAAAGGAGAGTGAAAAAGTTGGCTTAAATTCAACATTCAGAAAACTAAGATCATGCATTCAGAAAACTAAGATCATGTCATCTGGTCCCATCACTTCATGGGAAATAGATGGGGAAACAGTGGCAACAGTGTCAGACTTTATTTTTCTGGGCTCCAAAATCATTGCAGATGGTGACTGCAGCCATGAAATTAAAAGACACTTACTCCTTGGAAGGAAAGTTATTCTATTCAAGGCTAAGGTTTATCCAGTGGTCATGTTCGGATGTGAGAATTGGCTTGTGAAGAAGACTGAGTGGTGAATAATTGATGCTTTTAAACTGTGGTGTTGGAGAACGCTCTTGAGAATCCCTTGGACTGCAAGGAGATCCAACCAGTCCATTCTAAAAGAGATCAGACCTGGGTGTTCATTGGAAGGACTGATGCTAAAGGTGAAACTCCAATACTTTGACCACTTCATACAAAGAGTTGACTCATTGGAAAAGACTCTGATGCTGGGAGGGATTGGGGGCAGGAGGATAAAGGGATGCAGAGTATGAGATGCGTGGATGGCATCACTGACTTGACATACATGAGTTTGAGTAGACTTTGGGAGTTTGTGTTGGACAGAGAGGCCTGGTGTGCTGTGAATCATGGGGTCACAAAGAGTTGGACAAGACTGAGTGACTGAACTGGAACTGGAAAGATTATTATTTTGAGAATACTTAAGATCTATTCTCTTAGCAAGTTTCAAGTGTATTATTCAAGTATCATTAACTACAGTCACTGTACATTTAAAAAAATCAATTAAAGGAGAGAATCAGAAGAAAATAAGGTGTTCATAAAATATTTCACACAAAAATATTTGCATTGTAATGCAACTTATATAAGTAGATATGCTATTCTCCAAACATTCGGTACAAATCAAGGAATCTTCTTAATTATGCATATTCTGATGGACATTCCTGATATCTTTCTTTCATAAACCACATCCAAGATACACTTAAAGTTATTTCCTCCTATCTGCAAATAATATTTATTTCCCAACTCCAAATGTCTTCTCTTTTCAAGTTAACTCATGAAGTCTGCAAATGGATCAAAATCTTCTACCTTCATATTTCAGGACATTTGAATTTAGAGAAAAGCTTCATAGCCTGAAGAGGAAAGGAAAGAGACAAAGGGAGAGAGACAGGAAAAGGCTGAGGGCAGGAGAAATGAGAGAAAGAGAGAGAATAATTAGAGGAGAATATATGACATATGGAGAAGGTAATGGCAACCCACTCCAGTACTCTTGCCTGGAAAATCCCATGGACAGAGGATCCCCTTAGGCTGCAGTCCCTGGGGTTGCTGTGAGTCAGACACAACTGAGCAGTTTCGTTTTCACTTTTCACTTTCATGCATTGGGGAAGGAAATGGCAACCCACTACAGAGTGTTCTTGCCCAGAGAATCCCAGGGATGGGGGAGCCTGGTGGGCTGCTGTCTATGGGGTCACACAGAGTTGGACACAACTGAAGCGACTCAGCAGCATATGACATATAAACAATATTGGCACTCTGTATAAAATAGATAACTAATGAGAACCAGAAAAACATCTACTTCTGCTTCATTGACGACGATAAAGCCTTTGACTGTGTGAATCACAACAAACTGTGGAACATTCTTAAAGAGATGGGAATACCAGACAATGTTACTAGCCTCCAGAGAAATCTGTATTCAGAGGTCAAGAACAGTTAGATCTGGAAAAACAGACTGGTTCAAAATTAGGAAAGAGGTATGTCAAGGCTGTATATTGTCACTATGTTTATTTAACTTATATTCAGAGTACATCCTGAGAAGTGTTGGGCTGGATGAAGCTGATCTGGATGAAGCTTAGCTGGAATCAAGATTCCTGGGAGAAATATCAATAATGTTGGATATGCAGAAAACACCACCCTTATGGTAGAAAATGAAGAGGAACTAAAGAGCTTCTTGATGAAGGTGAAAGAGGAGAGTGTAAAAGCTGGCCTTAAACTCAACATTCAAACAACAAAGATATGGCATCCTGCCCATCACTTCATGGCAAATAGATGGGGAAACAATGGAAACAGTGACAGACTTTATTTTCTTGATCTCCAAAATCAATTCAGATGGTGACTACAGCCATGAAACTTAAAAGATGCTTGTTCCTTGGAAGAAAAGCTATGACAAACCTAGACAGTGTGTTACAAAGCAGAGACATTAATTTGCCAACAAGGTCCATCTAGTCAAAGCTATGATTTTTCCAGTAGTCATGTATGGATGTGAGTTTTAGACCATGAAGAAGGCTGAACGCTGATGAACTGATACTTTTGAACTGTGGTTTTGGAGAAGACTTTTGAGACTACCTTGGGCTACAAGATTAAACCAGTTAGTCCTAAAGGGAATCAGTCTTGAATATTCATTAAAAGGAGTTATGCTGAAGCTGAATGAAGCTCTAGTACTTTGGCCATCTGATGCAAAGAGCTGACTCATTAGAAAAGACCCTGATGCTGGGAAAGACTGAAGGCAGGAGGAGAAGAGGACAATAGAGGTTGATATGTTTGGATGGCATCACCAACTCAATGGACACGAGTTTTAGTAAGCTCCCATAATAGCACTGAGTTATTTGGATGTATATTTTTTTCCTTCTACAGAAATGTAACTCATTTAACATAACTTTTTCAGTATTTAAAACAATGGTTTCTATGTTTTATGTGATATGAGGATTTACTTCATTAAATATCTGTTGAATTAATAGAAAAAGTTACTAATAAACTATAGTAGTGAGTCATACTCATTTTCAAAATATGGAGACATAGTAAAAGGAAAAAACATTAACATAAATGAGCCTTGGCTCAATGTAGTTATGCACTAGAAATAAATTATAATGCTTCTGCATACAGCACTAAGTAGAAAGCACAGATAGAGTAGGTTTAATACTTGTAATAAGATAAAATAAGGTAAAATTTTATTCCTGTTGAAATTATTCTTATTACTGATTACAAACCCATCTTTTTATGACTGTTGTAAATTTTAGTAAAGAGTTACAGTTCAATGAGTAAAGTTCTGTTCAGGGAAAACTAGAAAAGCAAAGATGTAAATTTGAAACTTCTGGATTAAAAACTAAGAAATTTAGTCTATAAGAAAACAATTTGATGTGATTCTTCACAATAAAGAAAACCTTACTAAAAAAAGAAGAAAATAAATTTAATGAAGCTCTTAACTATGAAATTGTTGATTTGAAAGGAAATTTCAAAATTGAGAAGCTTGGAGAAAGAGGATAATTTAGAGTTTAAGTAAGACACACGATATCAAAATTGAGAACAAGATTTTTAGTAAGTTACAATCCTGTCAACAAAGAAAATATGAAACTGAGAGAAAGAAGATATCACATCCTACAGCATCATATACTACTAGATGATATTTTTCTTTCAAAAATTATTAATTTAGACAATCCTGCCTCATTTTCATTTCTTAAGCAAAGAGTAATATACTGTCACTTAGAAATTTAAGATGGGCATAATGCATGCTTAATGTTTTTAATAACATGATCAAAGTAATTAAGGATTTCAGAGGGTCCCTTTGTTTGGATCCACAGCTCTTAAAAACTCTCCTTATGAAGGGCAGTCAAAATACATACAATTACTTTAGATTCTCAAATTCTATACAGTGTTTCAATATTTAGCTCACTAGACATATTCTGACACATGGGTAGTCACCCAGGGATCCGGAATTGGAAACACGAAGTTGTGTTTTGTTTTCTTATATTTAAAATGGCAAAATGTGAAAACTTCTCTTACTCTACCCTCCTTGGTAGTTGTCCCCAACATTCTATGGTTTGGTTTTTAACAAGTTCTGAACCATTGCTTAGAACTTGCCCCGGATGCTGTGTGTGCTCCTGAATTTTCTGTATGGTTGCCTAAGTCTTAGCTGTTCTTTAGGGCTGGTATCAAGTCCCACTGCCGGCATGATGCCTTCACTAGCTTCTCAGTTAAACTTTATGTTGGTCTTAACAACATCCAGAGCACTTTCATATCATTGAATATTGGAAAATACCTTAATTGCTGTTCACATTGTCATATGCATTTATATAAATACATCACACATAAATATTTTCACCAATATGGATTTTTACAGAGTATGGTATACTAATCTAAAACAATTTGTAATTATACCATACTAGCACGTTCAGACCAGTCCTCTCAGATTGTGAAAAATAACAGCAGTTATTTCTCTTATCAGAGACCTGTGAGTCCCATGGGAGTTTAAAGAATGACAATCGATGTAGTTCTATACTTCAGATCTCTGAACAGAAAGCTGGGAGGCCCAAGAGCATATCTTTGAAACTCAATAGGTTTTGTGAAAATATATAATAAATAATAAAAAAGTATAATAAAATGTGCATTTTTCAGATAATTTGGAAAATAAAACAAATTATTTGGAATGCAATTGTAAAGATGGGACATTTTCATTCAGAAACATCTGGTTGTCATTTGTTAGCAGAAATTCCTCTTTTTAATAAAACCTGTGAGTGAATCTTCTTTATCAAAGATGATATCAGGGAAATATTCTCTCAATAAGAGAAGAATATTTAGTAAAGGGATACCTTCTATATAGTAAAGGTTCTCCAGAGAGCAAAAACGAACTCTACACACACACAGAAAGAGAGAGAAAGAGATTATTTTAAGAAACTGATTCATGTGATTGTAGAGACTAATAAATTCAAAAAATTGTGGTTCATTCCCACAGGCAGGAGTTTATGCTGCAGTTGCCAGGCAGAAATTCTTTTCTCCAAGAAACTTCAGTTTTTATTCTTAAGACCTTCAACTAATTGAGTGAGACACATTCATGTTATCAAGGAAAACCTTTTTTACCTAAAGGCAGTTGATAGTAACCTCTAACCTCATCTACATGATATCTTTGCAGTTCTATCCAGAGTTTAGTTCAGTTCAGTATCAGTTCAGTTGCTCAGTCGTGTCTGACTCTTTGGGACCCCATGAACTGCAGCACGCCAGGCCTCCCCATCCATCACCAATTCCCAGAGTTTACCCAAACTCATGAACTCATATCCATTGAGTTGGTGATGCCACCCACTTCCTCATTTGTTGTCCCCTTCTCCTCCCACCTTTAATCTTTCCCAGCATCAGGGTCTTTTATTATGAGTCAGTTCTTCACATCAGGTGGCCAAAGTATTGGAGTTTCAGCTTCAACATCAGTCCTTCCAATGAACACTCAGGACTGATCTCCTTTAGGATGGACTGGTTGGATCTCCTTGCTGCCTAAGGGACTTTCAAGGGTCTTCTTCAACACCACAGTTTGAAAGCATTAATTCTTCAGCACTCAGCTTTCCTTATAGTCCAACTCTCACATCCATACATGACTACTAGAAAAACCATAGCCTTGACTAGACGGACCTTTGTTGGCAAAGTAATGTCTCTGCTTTTTAATATGCTGTCTAGGTTGGTCATAACTTTCTTCCAAGGAGTAAGCATCTTTTAATTTGATGGCTGCAATCACCATCTGCAGTGATTTTGGAGCCCCCAAAAATAAAGTCAGCCACTGTTAACACTGCTTCCCCATATATTTGCCATGAAGTTATGGGACCGGATGCCATGATCTTAGTTTTCTGAATGTTGAACTTTAAGCCAACTTTTTACTCTCCTCTTTCACTTTCATCAAAAGGCTCTTTAGTTCTTCTTTGCTTTCTGCCATAAGGGTGGTGTCATCTGCATACCTGAGGTTATTGATATTTCTCCCAGCAAACTTGATTCCAGCTTGTGCTTCATCCAGCCCAGCATTTCTCAGGATGTACTCTGCATAGAAGTTAAATAAGCAGGGAGACAATATACAACCTTGTCATACTCCTTTCCCGATTTGGAACCAGTCTGTTTTTCCATTTCCTGTTCTAATTGTTGTTTCCTGACCTGCATACAGATTTCTCAAGAGGTGGGTCAGGTGGTCTGGTATTCCCATCTCTGTCAGAATTTTCCACAGTTTATTGTGATCCAAGCAGTTAAAGGCTTTGGCATGGTCATTAAAGCAGAAATAGATATTTTTCTGGAACTCTCTTGCCCTTTTGACGATCCAGATGATGTTGGCAATTTGATCTCTGGTTTCTCTGCCTTTTTCTAAAACCAGCTTGAACATCTGTGATTTCAGAGTTCATGTATTGTTGAAGCCTGTCTAGATTAGTGTTTGATTAAATAAATTTAATACTATATCTTAGTCAAGTTGACATGTGCCTCTAACTCTACATATATAATCGTAATATACATTTGGTGTAGAAGATTCTTTCTTCATTTTATTTTGTTTTCCTTAATATAATGAATGAGCTTTAGATTATTTTCCAGTAATTTCTGTTTTATTAGATCTTGATTTTAACAACTCTGTTTTTGCTAACTTGGATATGTCCAAAAATGCCTTTATATTTCTGCTGTAAGTAGTGATCTCATCTGTTACAACTATCATGAAGAAAAGAGAAATGATATTTTAACTTCTTTATTTCACTTAACCCTGAGAAGTGCTGATAATAATGGATGTTAAATATAATGATCAAATGATTAAAAATTTGCATCAGAAACAAAAGACATCCTGAACATAAAATGTTTTTGATGCCTAAAATAATACTAACCGTTAATTGTTCCTTTTTAAAATCATATTTTGAGTTTCAGATATTTCCTACAAAAAAGCTTGAGAGTAGAGCACTTTGCTTATTGAAATATAGTCTCAGGTTATACTTCATATAGAGACTGACTTGCATTTTTCATTGATTTTCTTCTTCTCCAGGCTTCAAAAGATTCACTGAAATTAAGTATGTTTCCCAACTTCAGGGAGTTGGTCTGAAAAATTTTTACATACTCTTATCATTCTCAAAGGATACAATTCAATCACTCACCCAAATGCTCTCTGTTTTTATCCACGTAAAATTCCTCAATTTAACTTCAAAAAATGCTTAATGTATTTCCATAGGTACCACAGTTTACTGCATTTTTCTAACCAGGAGTATGTTTAAACTGAAAGTAGTTTGTCCTGATATCACAACAGGAAACTGCTATTCCCCTTGCCTTTGCATCATGGTGATACAATGAAGAAGCAGATTAGACAAATAAGGAACGGTAAATGGCAAATCCCCAAAGGGAATGCCTCCTAACCTTACACAATAATAGAAATACCCTCAGAGAGAGACTGTTCAAAGACTGTGCTCAATTTCCAGCTAATCAAAATAACCAGCAATGGAAAGTGGAGGCATTTGTAACACATCTTTAAGATTGGGATTATGTCATAAGTAGTGGTTATAAAACATATAAAATCAGTATCCGTCTAGTCCACAAGACAAAAATATTTACAACTTTTTAAAAGAATAGATGGAAGAACACTGAAGCAAGTCTGCTCCCTTTGAAAGCAGGATTCTTATCTCCAGAGCATAACTGCTTTTGCTACAAATCTTATAATATCTTCCATGGCACATGTGCAATAACTGATCTTAAAAGATACATAGCATTATGTGGCTGAGTATCTCTGGGAAAAATCCAGCTCTTAAAGTTAAAACGTAGTTTAAGGCTTATCAGGTGATATTTATGGCATATCTTGTTAGGGAGGAATTATCATTGCTTCCATTAGTGATTAGTGCAGCAGAAGCTAAACCTTTTCTGCCTTAAGGAGTTCATTCGATTACCATTAACTTATTATTATTTCATTCTTTCTTCTAGTATTATCAGCAAATTGACTGCTTTCATGTCACCAAATTAATGATCTAGCTGCTATTTCAAAATTTCCCCTATTATTGCTTAGGTTAGATTTCTCCTAAAACAGCTTGGTGAGTATGTCATAAAGAAAGTTTCAACTCATTTTCCTAACATTCTTTGTTTGAAGATAGGTGAATAAGAATGTATGCCTCCTGTTTATTCTTGGCTAAGTAAGCAAAGCCATAATTTGCCAAAATATTATCTAGATCATGCAATGTGTGTGTGTGTGTGTGTTTGTGCACACATGTGCATTAGTCACTCAGTTGTGCCAAATTCTTTGAGACACCATGGACTGTAGCCTGCCAGGTTTCTCTGTGCATGGGATTTTCTAGGCAAGAACACTGGAGCAGGTAGCCATTCCCTTCTCCAGGAGGAGATTCCAGACCCAGGGATTGAACCTGGGTCTCCTGCATTGCAGGCAGATTCTTTACCTTCTGAGCCACCTAGGAAAGTGAAAGTGAAAGTCCCTCACTTGTGTCTGACTCTTTGCCATGCCATCAACTATATAGTCTATGGAATTCTCCAGATTCTCCAGGCCAAAATATTGGAGTGGGTAGCCTTTCCATTCTCCAGGGTATCTTCCTAACCCAGGGATCAAACCCAGGTCTCACACCTTGCAGGTGGATTCTTTACCAGCTAAGCCACAAGGACACCCTATGCAATGCAAACAATATTGCTAATGCCAACATTTTCACCTCACCAAATTCAATTTGGGGGGAAGGGACTAATCATTATGCCACTTTTGCATAAAAGGTAGTTTCTGTCATCACCTATATCAAGAGTTATCTCATATATACGGTAAGATTGTATTCTTTATAAAATATTGACTTTAAATCTTGGAAATACTTTTCTTTGCATTATTTGATTTTAATATTAATCATTGCTACGTTTACATTTTTTATTATTAGAGCTAAATAGCAGGTCTGCATTCAACAGGATCAGTAATATCATCCTCGTAAAACCATTACATGAAGTTGTGATGTTGCTAAGTCAGCTCATATAAGAATATCATGTAGATATTGCTAGTCCATTCTTTCTTAAAATAGATGTGAAAAGCAGATTTTGTATACTTAGTTGTGCTTATTACATAGTTTGCTTAGAGATATTTTTAAAATATTCATTTTCCAAAAATGTCCAGTTGTTGACATGCATTACAAACATTTTTTTCAAGCAAAATCCATTCTTGTGAACATAGCTGAGGAAGTGTCTCATTGACTGGTTGCTGCCTCTGCCTTTGGTCTTTTTTCACTCCGTGTGGTTCATTCAGCATTTTGTCATCCAGCTACATGAAATCACTTGCAGAAGTTCCAAATTCTCCCGAGTCTTTGTATCTATGTATATCATTCTATTCTGCCATTAAATTAAATAAGCAAAGAGGCCATTGCTGCTGCTGCTGCTAAGTCGCTTCAGTCGTGTCCGACTCTGTGCGACCCCATAGACGGTAGCCCACCAGGCTCCCCCATCCCTGGGATTCTCCAGGCAAGAACACTGGAGTGGGTTGCCATTTCCTTCTCCAATGCATGAAAGTGAGAAGTAAAAGTGAAGTCGCTCAGTCGTGTCCGACTCTTAGCGACCCCATGGACTGCAGCCTAGCAGGCTCCTCCGCCCATGGGATTTTCCTGGCAGAAGTACTGGAGTGGGGTGCCATTGCCTTCTCCGAAAGAGGCCATTAGACTGATGGTATTCTAACGCCTCAACAGCTGGCATAAGCAAACCAAATCATCAACTCATAAATGTCTCAAGGTTAGGAAATCAAAATCTATGGACAATACACAAACAGCCAAACATACATTTCCCAAACAAGGCAAGTGCATAAGCTAGAGCCAATCAAATCACTTCCCTGCTTTATTTCTGTGTCTATTGTCTTTTCTCCAAGCTCTAGTTCTGGAGTGCTCCAATTACTTCCCCTTTGGTACTACTGGATTCAAATCAACTTTTGCTCAGACTTACAATATTTAATATGCCTCAGTTTATCTTTTTAAATACTGCCTAAACATACATCCCTCTTTCTCTGACTAGTTAATTCTTTTTCATTCTGAGGTGTAAGTATAGAAGCAATTTCCTCAGAAGAACATGCTTTGTCCTCCAAGTTGAGTTCAGTTCAGTTGCTCAGTCATGTCTGACTCTTTGCAACCCTATGGACTGCAGCATTCCAGGCTTCTCTGTCCATCTCCAACTCCCAGAGCTTGATCAGACTCATGTCCCATGAGTCGGTGATGTCATCCAACCATCTCATCCTCTGGCGTCTCCTTCTCCTCCTGCCTTCAATCTTTCCCAGCACCAGGGCTTTATTCCAATTAGTCACTTCTTTGCATCAGGTGGCCAAAGTATTGGAGTTTCAGCTTCAGCATCAGTCCTTCCAATGAACACCCAGGACTGGTCTCCTTTAGGATGGACTGGTTAGGTCTCCTTGCAGTCCAAGGGATTCTCAAAAGTCTTCAACACCACAGTTCAAAAGCATCAGTTCTTTGGTGCTTAGCTTTCTTTATAGTCCAACTTTCACATCCATACATGACTACTGGAAAAACCATAGCTTTGAGTAGATGGATCTTTGTTGGCAATGTCTCTGCTTTTAATATACTGTCTAGGTTGATTATAACTTTTCTTCCAAGGAGCAAGCATCTTTTAATTTCACGGCTGCAGTCATCATCTACAGTGATTTTGAAGCCCAAAAATATAAAGCGTCTCACTCTTTCCGTTGTTTCCCCATCTATTTGTCATGAAGTGATGGGGCCGGATGCCATGATCTTAGTTTTCTAAATGTTGAGCTTTAAGCCAACTTTTTCACTCTCCTCTTTCACTTTCATCAAGAGACTCTTTAGTGCTTCTTCTCTTTCTGCCATAAGTGTGATGTCATCTGCGTATCTGAGGTTACTGATATTTCATATCACCATATTCTTCCTGGAGCACTTTGTATTCATCTGTGTTGTGGCTCTTATGACAGGAGACTGCAGCTCCCTATTGATGAGTGTCGTTATCGGTCACTGATCTGTACTTTGCATCTAGCATTGAACCACAGGGTTAGGGATGATTGAATTCATGAATGACTGAACAGTCTTTTCTTTGTAGTGGTACACAAGCTCAATATATGAGCAGATAATGTTCTTTTTGCTCTTCATAGCAAAAAAGAATATGCTTCTAATTTCCATCCTGCACCTCTTTTGTAGTGTTTTGTCTAAAAGTATTTTGAAGCCATGACTATGGAAAGTCTAGGCTGATCACTGATTAAAGAATGCGCTTAATGAAATGTGTTCAGAAACACATAGTAATATTTTTTGGAAAGGTTTTTCTCCTCTATTTTCATCCAATTAATGAAGCATTTGTATCCATGGGTACCCCTGCTGTTAAGTGGTTAGCTTTTTCCTTTAGCTTTAATTAAGTGTCTTCTGTTAAAGGAGACTTGTTTTATTCATTTTTAATCACAAACAAGTGGAAAATATCCAGATTCTCTAGAGGTATTTCCCCAAGCTTTCCAAACATATTTAAAGAAAACAAGTAGTGGAAGCAACACCTCATGCTCTCAGATGAACAGCTTTGACGTCCTGGAATCCTTCCTAGAGTATTTGGTCGTGGTTGATCAGAATTACCTGATTGGATAAGTAAAGGGTTTCATGAGAACATTTGCTACAGAAAGTGAAACTGCTATGTACATTGAATTAACTAAAATAATTTAAGCAGAAGTGGGTCTTCAGAAGAGACACCTCTAATAAGAGACTGAAAGCAGTCTATAAGGGACTTCATGAACTGTTTTGGAGAGAGAGTTGCCTTGTTTTTGTCAATTTCATATTTTTTTTTGTTTTTTTTATAAACATGGAGATTTTATAGTTTATTATTCAAAAAAAAATTCAAAATACTGTGGCATTGCCCTATTATCGTAAAGAATAGAACTTTGTGACAATGGCAACCCACCCCAGTACTCTTGCCTGGAAAATCCCATGGACGGAGGAATCTGGTAGGCTGCAGTCCATGGGGTCTCGAAGAGTTGGACACGATTGAATGGCTTCTCTTTTACTTTTCACTTTCATGCATTGGAGAAGGAAATGCAACCCACTCCAGTGTTCTTGCCTGGAGAATCCCAGGGACAAGGGAGCCTGGTGGGCTGCCGTCTCTGGGGTCGCACAGAGCCGGACACGACTGAAGTGACTTAGCAGCATGAAAGTGAAGCTTTTTTTGATTAATGAACAGTGCCAAGTATTAAAGGGAACAACAATCTGTTTATTCAGTATCTTAAGACTAGTCAGGTAGAATTAAAAATTTGAATATTACATTTTAAGATCACTAATAATTGTGTATGCATTAATATAATGAATTAGTTCCTGGGTGTTAGAAAAGAAATATAGTTTGAGATGAAACCATAATCAAAGTTTAATTATACATTTCCCTTGTATGTACTCAATACATATTCACATTATATAAAATTATGCAAAAATGTTTAAGATGAATTTGGCTATAACTTTAAATGAAAATAAATGAAAACTACCCAGATGTGGCTTCTAAATAGTCCATGTGTTCTCTGTTTTAGCAGTGCCAATATCATTAAGGAATTTATAATAGTACATTCCTTAAATGAAATACTTCATGTTGTAAATCACTAATCTAAAATTCATTATTCTATACTCCGATGCATTTTTGGATCATTTATAACTGATCTCTTCTGAGAAGCTGTTATACATGTTGATGATCTGGGTACCTCAGATAGCATTTTTGTAATGTTCTCTTCTTTTCTCTGCTAATTGTCTTGAAATATTGGTGCATGCCTGCTTTCTCAATTTATTTATGATACTCTTCTCATTACTGGGTCTGATTTTGGCTTTTGGTTTTCATCATCTGTAACCTTTTGTAATATTTGACCCTGTCTCCGTGAACCTGCTTGATTCAATGATGTGATTCTCATGATTTTCTTATTCCACTTCACTGGTGTCTCTGTTCCTATTTCCCTGAATCGTTGGGATTATCAGAGGTTTTATTTTACTCTTTTCTGCACATTTCCTCTTTGCCCATGGCTTTAGTTTCTTTCTACAAATGGTTTATTTTCTACTGATAACTCTCAGTTGTTTTCTTATGGTTTTACAGATGAATTGCAAATGCATGCAATCTCCACATAAGACCAACACGCTTTTATTATGCCTCTTTTTCTTTTTTTCTGTAGCAAAAGATTCCTATCCTCTTCAACAGGATAATTACAGCACTATCTTCTCAGCCACCCAAGTTGGAAACTTCAAAGTTGTTTCTTTCCAACCTCAAGACCAAAGATAGTCTTTAAGAAGATAATCCCCTAAGTGACTCGCAATTGCTCTTAGGTGATCCACTTTTTCTCTATTCTATGTGCTACACGTCCATCCTCTTCTCAGATTATCCTCCATCCTGTCACCAGTTTACTTTCCACAAGATCAGTCTGGTCATATAATCCAACTGCCCCACCCAGAATCATTCCCTAGTATCATTGTTCAGTTACGTCGTGTCTGACCCTTTGCGATCCCACGAACTGCAAGCATGCCAGACTTCCCTGTCCTTCACTATCTCCCAGAGTTTGCTGAAACTCATGTGCATTGAGTCTGTGATGCCATCCAACCATCTCATCCTCTCTCATTGCCTTCTTCTTTTGCCCTCAATCTTTCCCAGCATCAGGGTCTTTTCCAATGAGTCAGTTCTTAATATCAAAGTATTAGGAGTTTCAGCTTCAGCATCAGTTCTTCTAATGAATATTCAGAGTTGATTTCCTTTAGGATTGACTGGTTTGATCTCCTTGCTCTCTCCATGAGACTCTCAAGAGTCTTCTCCAGCAACACAATTCAAAAACATCAGTTCTTCGGCACTCAGCATTCTTTATGCTCCACCTCTCACATCCGTACAGGACTATGGCTTCAAACTCCTGTTTCTCAGTTATCTTCCTATTATGTTATCCATATTAAATTTTCCAAATTCCCTATGCTTGGTATTCCTTTGTTCACTGCATTTTCTAATCTGGAATTCAGCTACCTTCATCTTTACCTAGCAACATCTTCTTGTCCTCATCTCTTTCACTAATTTCTACATTTCATTTATCAAGATATCTTCAAACCTTATTCTTTCTTCTCCAGTAAAATCTAAAATCAGAGTAAAACTATCTTTCCTCTGGACTCATGTAAGTTGTTGTTTAAGCTTCTTTTTTTTTTCTTTTTGAGTTACACTGCAGTTAACTGTTTGCATGTCTGGCATCAAAACGAGATTATAAACATAGTAATATTATACATTTGTAAACTTAACAGAAACTTACTAAACACATGCATCAATATTCATTAAATATTTAAATCAGAGTTTCTAATACTTTTCTTCTTTGTCTTCTTTACGTCATCATATTTCTCTATTCACTATTATGTTATCAAGAAATTCCAATAAGACTTAAAGTTGCAAAACATACTTTGAAACAGTTCAACAACCTCTATGATAAAATCATTCAGTATTCTAAAAGAGGCCTCTGGAGAGTGTTAGATAGATTTTTCATGAGTCTTCAGTTGGACTGAAAACCATATGATTTCAAAGTCAGTCGAATGAAAGGGTTGTGGATCCTGCTGACCTATTCCATTTGGATTAACCCATCATCTAGTCAAGAAATGTAGGAAATCATGCCAGCTCACAGGAGGAGGGACTGAAAAGTATTAGTTATGTTTTCTGTGCTCCAGCTGCATTCTTGTATTCAGGATAAAACTCAGGATAGTCTTAGGAAGGACATTGGAATGTTTGCCGTAAACCAATCCACAGACTGGGCCTCAAAGACCTGACTGAATGAACATGGCTCAGAGGGAAGCTGAGGACACCTGCTATTACTGACAACAAGCTGAAAGCAGTAACACTAATCTCAAAGCCCATTCTAATATTTATAAGTGTGAAGATGTCAAAGAGAGCCCTCTTCTCTAAAGACACTCCATTTTGTCTATAATCCTTAAAAGCTTGCTTCAATGATTTATTTTCATACAATAAACTGATAATAGGTAATTGAATGTCAACTTCCTGTCACTCAAAAATTAGCACCAAACCAAAGCAAGTGTTTTTAAAATTTGTTTTTATCTACTTTTTAATTGGAGCATAATTGATTTACAATATTTTAGTTTCTCCTGTACAACAAGATAATTAGCTATATGTATACATATCCCCTTCCAGTTAAGCCTCCCTCCTACCTTCCCCAAAGCAAATGCTTTTTATCTCTCATGAATCTGTGGTTTGACAAGAATCACCTGGATGCTTATTCCGCTCCCTGTGGTATTAGCTTGGGACAACAGCCATCAAGAGACTAGACTGGACTGAAGTATCCAACAGGGCTCATGCCTGTGACTGGTAGTTGGTGTCTGGAGGTCACTCGGGTCTATCAGTGAGTGCCTGAGTCTTCTTCACATGGCTATTTCATGAAGTGAGGCTTTCTGACATGATTTCCTACGTATACTTGACTAAGATGATGGGATAATCCAAATGGAATAAGTCAGCAGAATCCACAAATCTTTCATGTAATTGACTAGTTCCAAAGATGAAGTGTTTTGAAAGAGCCAAAAGAGAATTTGCAGATCCAAAACTCAACTTCAAAGATGCATGATGTCATTTCTGCTCCATGTTATTGAACAAACCAAGTTACAGCAAAGTTAGCCCAGGCCCAAAGGGACAAGAAGTAGATTTCAACTCTTAATGGAAGAAATGTACACCCATTGTTAACCCATCATAGGTATATGGTGGTGGACATTATGCTATAGATATATTTGACAAAAATAAGTTTAAAAAAATATAAAAAAAAAAAACTACCATCTAAACACTGCATACCCATGTCAACCAAAATTGTCTTGTTCTTTTTAATATATGTATTATATTTAAATATAGTTATATATATTATATATAGTGTGTGCTGCTGTCATAAGCACCCTATACTTATTTTTACTTTTGAAAGTATGTTGAATCAATAACATCATTTTGGAAAATTATTTGATATGATTTCTTGGTATAACTAATTATCATGGAATGAATATTGCTATCTAGTAAGTGAAATGAAATATTTACACTACATGCACTATTTAATACACCTCAGATTTATTAGTTATAACTATAGAAAGCCTTTTCTTTTGTTGTTGCTGAGTTGCATAGTTGTCTCCAGTTCTTTGCAATCCCTGGACTTCAGCACACCAGGCTTCCCTGTCCTTCACTATCAGAGCTTGCTCAAACTCATGTCCATCGAGTCAGTGATGCCATCCAACCATCTCATCCTCTGTCGTCCTCTTCTTTTTGCCGTCAATCTTTCCCAGCATCAGGGACTTTTCCAATAACTTGACTCTTCATATCAGGTGCCAATGTATTGAGGATTCAGCCTCACCCTCAGTTCTTCCAATGAATATTCAGGGTTGATGTCCTTTAGGGTTGACTGGTTTGATCTTGCAGTCTAAGGGACTCTCAAGAGTCTTCTCCAACACCACAGTTTGGAAGCATCACTTCTTCTAATACCTGTAAATTTTCTTTTTTTAGTAGCTGTAAATCTCAGACAATTATTGAATTCTTACTTATTGAAATATAAGTAAGTTTTTAGACTATGCCTAAGAGGATAACCCAAAACAAAAGTAAAATTTACACTTAAAATGTTCTAGATGATATCATTTTTTTGTTATTGCCTTGTTATTACTTGGAAAAATCTTGTGTCTAACCTAATGATTGGCTTAAGCAGTCATTTTAGAGGTTAAAGCACATACCAATTTGGAAACATTTGTAAAACATTTTTATGGGAAGGAGAAATTTCTCAAAAGTTAGCAAAGGTCTTCATATTTCAATCAATAGTTTCATCACAGGGAATTCCTTTAAATAAATTTTGACATAAGTTTAATTTATCATTCTCATTTATGGATCCTTGAATTAATAAAGAAACTGAAATCATGAGGACAGTTGTCAAGCTGAGAAAGGACTTCTTCCCTGCAGGATATGTCTAAGGAGACTTATTCTTACCATGAAATTATCTGACAAGAAGAAGCAGCTTTCTCACCTTTCCTTTCAATATGCTTTCATCAAAAGCCATACATAAATGATTCTTGTAATTCTAGATTTAAATGAGCATTGGAGCTGTGTTCATTTCTGCAGCACAGTTGGTTAGTATTTTTATTAATTTTATTGGAGTGTAGTTGCTTTACAATGTTATATTAGTTTCTCTGTACAGCAAAGTGCATCAGCTATATGTTTACATATATCCCCCTTTTTTAAATTTCCTTTCTATTTTAGGTCACCATAGAGCATCAGTCCCCACTCCAGTACTCTTGCCTGGAAAAATCCCATGGACAGAGGAGCCTGGTAGGCTGCTGTCCGTCTATGTGGTCGCAGAGTCGGACACAACTGAGCAACTTCACTTTCACTTTTCACTTTCATGCATTGGAGAAGGAAATGGCAACCCACTCCAGTGTTCTTGCCTGGAGAATTGCAGGGACAGCGGAGCCTGGTGGGCTGCCGTCTATGGGGTCACAAAGAGTCTAACACGACTGAAGTGACTTAGGATCAGCAGCAGCAGCAGCAGCAGAGCATCAGTAGAGTTTCCTGTGCTATGTAAGGGTAGTATTACTTATTGCTTATCTATTTTCTGTACAGTATCAATGGTGCATATATTTCACACTTGGTTATTCATTTGAGAGAGATAACACTTTTTAAGTGACTCAGAGTTTTTACTGTTATTTTGGACTTAGTTATTGTTAATGTAATAGAACATATGAACTGATAATAAAGATCTATTTTCTGAAATAAATAAAAGTAAAACTGAGATTTTGAAGAAAATATTCTTGGAAAATTTTAGCCTGCATGCCTTATTTCTTGGTAAAAATGACTTTTGTAAACTCAAATGAATGAAAGAATCCTTATAAAATAATGTCAAATTGATTGCAGTTTTGGGCTGCTTTCTTATTTAAAGTCAACCAATTGACAAGAAATAATGGTAGTCCTACAATAAACTTCAGTCTTGCTTGCCTTTATGGTTAAAAAAAAATTCACTTTTCCTTTATAGATGTGTTTCTATAGATATAAGAATTTCTTTTTTTTAATAAACAGATAGCTAAAAGATGATAAATAGATGTTACATAGGTAAATGCTGCCCTTTTAAATTGTCCTATCTTTTTTGTATCCTCACCAGTCTTTGGTAACCTAGCTTAACATTTAATAGCACTTTAGTCTATGTGATTTATTGTAATCATTCATGTGCAATCCCAAATGTCAAACTATAAAGGCTATTTAGCACAAAAGACAGGCAGTATCCAAAATAGGTAAAACTTAGATTTTATTATAACTATTATGACTAGCTTTGAGCAATGAAAAAAATGAATTTGATTAGTGTTACAAAAATACAATCCCTGTGGATTACCTTGGCTTGTTAATATGGCAAAATATCTCAGGCAATAAACTTGAGTTTGGCAGATAAGTTATGCCATGCTGTGAAACAATGTTTTGCGCTACTCATAATAATATAGTAGATCTTTTTAAATTCTAAGCAGAAAATAGTTATTCAATGTGTTCAAGTGAAACTTAAACTATTTTAAAGTCTGTAACTATAATCACTCCTTTCTCTTACAAAAGAAAGATTATTCTTGTCACGTCCTCTGCCTTCTAAAATCAACAGAATTCCCGCAGTATCCACATCCCAACTTCTGCCATCATGAAAAGATTATGTATCTACATTATTATCCATTCACAGAAGATGAATTTTCTATCCATATTATCTTGGAATCTAGATACTTCATTTGTCAATTCTAAACTCTTCTTTTTGGCCAATACATTTTAATAAATGCTTGGAGAGGCCAAAAAGTTATTTAGTTAGTGCTAGTATGTGTTAGGAGAAAGAAATGGCAACCCACTCCAGTGTTCTTGCCTGGAGAATCCCAGGGACGGGGGAGCCTGGTGGGCTGCCGTCTATGGGGTCGCAGATAGAGTCAGACACAACTGAAGTGACTTAGCAGCAGTAGTAGCAGTATGTGTTAGGTGGTTTGATGAACCAAAACAATAAATTGATTTAAGCCTACTCTTTACAACAATGTGAATCAACTATAGGCTAATAGTGAAGTCATTCAGTCGTGTCCAACTCTTTGCTACCCCATGGACTGTAGATTGCCTGGCTCCTTCATCCATGGGGTTTTCCAGGCAAGAATATTGGAGTGGGTTGCCATTTCCTTCTCCAGGGATATTCCTGACCCAGGGATGGAACTCGGGTCTCCCGCATGCAGGTAGACTCTTTCCCGTCTGAGTCACCAGGTATACATGTATCCTCTCACCCTTGAGCCTCTCTCCACTCCTACATCTCACCCTCTAGATCATCAGAGAGCACCAAGCTGAGCTCTCTAAGTTATGCAGCAGCATACTGCTAGCAAACTATTTTGAACATTATAATGTATATATGTCAATAGCTCAATTTGTTCCACCCTTTCCTTCTCCGATTCTGTGTCCACAAGTCTGTTCTCTAGGTCTGTGCCTTCATTACTGCTCTGCAAAAATAGGTTCATCAATACCATTTTTCTAGATTTCATTGTTGCTGTTGTTTAATCACTAAGTCATGTCCAGCTCTGTGCAACCCCATTGACTGCAGCATGCCAGGCTTCTGCATCCTCCACGATCTCCCAGAGTTCACTCAAATTCAGGTCCATTGAGTCGATGATGCAATCCAACCATCTCATCCTCTGCTGTCCCTTTCTCCTCTTGCCCTCAATCTTTCCCAGCACAGTGTCTTTTCCAATGAGTCAGTTCTTTGCATCAAATGGCCAACATATTGGAGCTTCAGCAACAGACACTCCAATGAGTATTTAGGATTGATTTTCTTTAGGACTGACTGATTTGATCTCCTTGCAGTCCAAGGGACTCTCAAGAGTCTTCTCCTCACCACAGTTTGAAAGCATCAGCTCTTTGGAAATCAACCTTCTTTATAGTCCAATTCTTAACATCTGTACATGACTAATGAAAAACCATAGCAGACTTTGTCAGCAAAGTGATGTCTCTGGTTTATACTATGCTGGCTAGATTTCCCATAGCTTTCCTTCCAAGGAGCAAGCATCTTAATTTCTCATGGCTGAAGGCATTATCTGCAGTGATTTTAGAGCCCAAGAAAATAAAATGTGTTACTGCTTCAATGTTTTCCCCTTATTTCTGCCATGAAGTGATGGGACCTGATGCCATGATCTTAGTTTTTTGAATGCTGAGTTTCAAGTCAGTTTTTCCACTCTTTTACCCTCATCAAGAAGCTCTTTAGTCTTCATTTCCTGCCATTAGAGTGATATCATCTGCATATCTGAGGTTGCTGATATTTCTCCTGGCAATCTTGATTCCAGCCTGTGATTCATCCAGCCCAGCACTTGGCATGATGTACTCTGCATATAAGTTAAATAAGCAGTGGCAATATAGAGCCTTGACATACTCCTTTCCCAATTTGGAACCAGTCAGTTGTTCCATGTAAGGTGCTAACTGTTGCTTCTTGACCCACACACAGGTTTCTCAGGAGAGAGGTAAGGTGGTCTGGTACTGTCATCTCTTTAAGAATTTTTCAACAGTTTGTTGTGATCTGCACAATCAATGGCTTTAGCATAGTCACTGAAGCAGAAGTAGATATTTTACTGCAATTCTATTGTTTTCTCCATGATCCAACAAATGTTGCCAATTTGATCTGTTGTTTCTGTGCCTTTTCTAAATCTGTCTTGTACATCTGGAAGTTCTCAAATCACATACTGCTGAAGCCTTGCTTGAAGGATTTTGAGCATTATCTTGTTAGCATGTGAAATGAGTATGATTGTGTGGTAATTTGAACATTTTTTGGCATTGCCCCTTTTGGGGACTGGAATGAAAACTGCCCTTTTCCAGTCCTGTGGCTGCTATTGAGTTTTTTAAATTTGCTGACATACTGAGTGCAGCACTTTAACAGCATCATCTTTTGGATTTTAATAGTTCAGCTGAAATTCCTCACCTCCACTAGCTTTGTTTGCAGTAATGCTTCATAAGACCCCCTGGCTTCACACTACAGGTTTTCCGGCTCTTGGTAAGTGACCACACCATTGTGGTTATCTGGGTTATTAAGATCTTTTTGTATAGTTCTGTGTATTCTTGCCACCTCTTCTTAATTTCTTCTGCTTCTGTTAGGTTCTTACCATGTCTGTTCTTTATTGTGCCCATCTTTGCATGAAATGTTCCCTTGATATCTCCATTTTTATTGAAGAGATATCTAGTCTTTCCCATTCTATTGCTTTCTTTTATTTATTTTCTTTGTTCATTTAAGAAAATTTCTTATCTCTTATTGCTATTCTCTGGAACTCTGCATTCAGTTGGGCATATCTTTCCCTTTCTCCCTTGCTATTTGCTTCTCTTCTTTCTTCACTTATTTGTGAAGCCTCCTCATTTAGGATTGATTTTCTTTAGGACTGACTAATTTGATCTCCTTGAATCCCAGCCCAATCAGATACCCTTGGAAAGTGCACCCCAATTTCATGCTCCCCTCCTCAAGATTGAAATCTGCAGTCATTTTCAAAGACAGTCTTTTTGATGCTGGAACCACTTGTCTCGGAGAGCAAGATACCTACTAGTTTTGGTTACCTCAGGTCTTGCAGCAGTCAATAAGGTGTGGAGCCTTAGTTTAAAGGCTCAGCTGTGTTAGGCAATAAGCTACAAGGTAATTTATACTCCAAATCTTTCTGAATGTACAATTTTACCTTGCTAGATTTCTTGGCCTGAAGCTATCCTGATTTCCTTATTCCCATTCTGATTTCTCTTGAGAGTTCTTGTACACAAAATCTAATCTCAGTTTTGTCATCTGGGGAAACCAGACTAAACCACCTGCTAAACAATCAGGACTATATCAGGAGCTCATTTATGATTATAGCCATAATCCAAAGGCAAATGTTAATTGTTCACTCTACAGATGATGCTCTCCCTACAGTAATGGTTTCCCTTAGGTGTGGGTAGGTGTTTCTCAAAATATAGTCTGAGAATCATCCGGGGAAGAATCATTTTAGATGACAACATATAAGCTGTTAGGCCCTGTCACATGACACCTGAATCAGAGTCACTGAGGCTGGGACAAGTTGGTATCTTTAAGGAAAGCCTCAAGGTGATTTTTATGCACATAGATGTTTAAGAAACTCTGATCTAAGTCATGTCTGAGAAGCTGGTTTATTTCCTAGCTTCCAGATGGTTGGGGCTGCTATTTGTGGCATAGTCTAGGCTGGCTGTAGAAGAGAAACCAGACAGATCTGATGTTATCTGAAAGTATACACACTGTCTGCCAGGAATGAGTCAATTTCTTAGAGAAATAAACTTACATAAGACTCCTTTTAAGGATGAGGAATCCAAGATCTAGAGAGGTTAAGTGATTTTGCCAAATAGCATGAAAAGACAATCTTTAGATGAAACAAACTGTCTCAGGTCTCCTAGTTCTCAAGCCCTGTGCTCTTTTCATCCATGCTACTTCCTGTGACTGTTCATATTGCCACTCTTAAATCAAAGCAAAATATAATAAAATGACAACAGCTGTAATGTTCGCAGTCACCGGTAAAGTTCTGCCTGTGAATATTTTTGTGCATGTATCCCCCCCACATAAAGGCATATCTGGTTCAATGAGAAAAGATGATTAATTCCATGCATATTTCTAGATGTTTCCCTTTCATTATGCTGTGTCTATCACACAAGGCTGATTCTGATGGCTACAGAAGTTAGACACAGAGGATCTGCACATGGGAATATTTTCATACAAATATGGCTTAACCTAGATATATTAAAATGTCTAGTGGCTTAAATTAATTAAGCAGTAGAATTGCTAACATATACAAACAAAATATCAAACACTTGACATCCTGTAAACAAAGCAAACATAGGCTCCCTAAATTGTTCACTGTTTAACCAGTTGATTTGTGATCATGTGGACAGAGCCTGTGTGTTTATCCAGTTGTATATATATATGACCACATTCTTATGAAAAGCACGAATGTTTGGGAGATTACTTCTTATTTTTGAATAACAATGCTTTGATCCTTCATTAGTATGCACAATCACATGTTGAGTGCAGAGTTTTAAATTTATACATTTATTCATTTCAATTTTTTAATCTAAGAAAGAAATAGAAAATCAAAACAAAACGAAATTGGACTTTTTAACTGGTTTTGTAAAATGTGAAAAAGTGAATTGGCTTATAGTTTTAATTTATTGTTATAATATAGTTATAATTTCATTTAATATGAAGTTAGCTATTACAGTTTTTAATCATTATACTTTTAGATGAGTTTTATTAAGTTATGGCTACATTCTATTTTCATATAGAGAAATAGAGTTTTTTGATAAGTGTTATTCTTTGGGGGTTGGCCTATAGATAGACACTGATCTGCTTCTATTGAAAAAGCCACATTTAAAATAAGGAATTCATGAGTTTTTGTTTTTCATCAGTTCTTAAAGTATTTTTTGGGATAAGGGATGGTTAGTGTGCTTATGGTGTTTTTTCCTGTTTTTAATGTCAATAGCAGCAAACCACATACTAACTGCAAAGCACAGCTATTAGATTTCATATTTTGATGCTCACAATGTAATTCAGAAATTTCAGAGTATGTCAAGAACATTCTATGTCTCTGATAAGTCTTGGCTTGTTCTGGTATAAATTTATTAAGGTATATAGCTATGTCAAGTCTCAACATGAAGTTGCCATATAAAGAAACTGAAATTTTATGGTATCTCTGACCAATCTATACAAATACTCTCTCCATGCCATAGGCTGCAGTCTTATACTGTTAGTCCAAGGGTCAATAATGTATCTCTGCTTATACTCTGCAAACTGTTCATTATCTGACATCAATTTTGCTTTAGGGCTGAAGGCTGTGGCGTAACCATGATGAAGGAAACTGGAATCGGGTCGATAATATATATGCCTTTTGCTCTCCTGCTCTTCTTCCTAGTTTTTATTTACCTTCATTTTGCATGTGCATATACTCTGGGTAGTTATTTATTATTTTTAAAATGCATATAATTTTTAACCCTTTTATCTCAAAAGCTGCAATTGGCTTTGTTTGCCTGTTTGCTTTTACTGGAAAATTTAATTTCATTTAAAAACACATTTATTTATTTATTTTTGGCTGCATTTGGTCTTAATTGCAGCATGAAGGAATTTTCTGTTGTCGCGTGCAAGCTCGGTAGTTGAGACACTTTGGCTTAGTTGCCCCTCGCATGTGGGAACTTAGTTCCACAACCAGGGATCAAACTCTCATCCCCTGCATTGCAAGGCAGATTCTTAACCATTGGACCACCAGGGAAGTACTTGGGTGACTTTAATTTCAATTCTATATCTAGAATAGTTTTCTAATGATTACTTTGGGGATAAAATGATAGTTTGGTACAGTGGAAAGATCCAACATAGATGACAGATGGGTTGTTTGGATTTGAAATTCTGTGATTAACATTGGAAATGTGGGAAAATGCCTTGGGTTCTTCCCTCAGGTGCTTTATAAAATAAGGTCTGTTAGGAAAATACTCCATATGACAGATTGCATGCGTGCATAGTTAGTCTCTTAGTCATGTCCAACTCTTTATGACCCTATGGACTGTAGCTGGCCAGGCTCCCCTGTCTATGGGATTTTCTAGGAAAGAATACTAAAGTGGGTTCCCGTTCCGTTCTTTGCCAGGGTCCAGCCCCAGTGGATCCAGGGTGATTCAAAGGGGAGATGGATAGGCGAGGAAAACTTATTTATTTAATTAGAAATATAAGATTAGACTAGGAAGAAATAGTTTAGTAGGAAATTTAGGTGGAGAAAAGGAGGTTGAATAACGGTTTACGGGGAAAACCAATAAAACCTCGAGACAAGAGGTTTGCACCATCTACGTTAGGCCACCAGTGCCCACTTGAATATTGAAGGGTACCCGCCTTAGGCTCCCTTTCACGTGGATCTTAGCAGCTGGGACAAGTGAGTAGATATGGTGAGCCTCCCTGCTCCAGATGGGAATCCAGCCAGAAAAGATGAGAAAAGAACAACATGGGGAAGCCCAGCATTGGTGCAAGACTCCCAAAACTTTATTTTTCAAAATCAGCTTATATACCCCAAGTTGTACATAAAGAAATAATGAAATACGCAGAGTTCTGCAGGGGCGGCAGTCCTGACCCTCATTGAGACCAGGCTTTCTTTTTGCATACCCTCCCGTAAACAAAAGGTCTCAGGTGGTTTACATTATCTTCTGGCCAAGAGGCCTGTTAACATTTTTATGGCTCTCTTCCTGGATAACTGTCTATCAACCAGAAAACTCCTTTTCCCTAGAAGTGTTTTTTCTTTACTCTGCGTTACCCTCAAAATACTAAATAAAGTTACATTCCTGTAGAACAAAGGTGCAGTGGGTTATAACAAGAAAGTACTTAACTCAAAGATCTAATATTGCTAATACCAGGTCTACTACCTGTTTTTCTATATACCAACTATATCTTACAAATAAAAGATATGAAAATTTGGCAGCCAGTGTTGGCTCAACAAACGAAACCTTTAATCAGTCCTATTCTAACCATTTTGACTCCTTGGAAGCCCCTACATTCCTAGGATGTTTTAAGCTTCCTGTGCCTCCCGCGGTCGGGAGGCCTCAAACAATCACATGCACAGCTGTATGAGTCCTGCAGTCAGGCTAAAAAGCCATCAGAGAGGTTTTTGGATTGAAACACCCTTTCAAATGCAGAAGACTAAAGCCCTGAGTTGACTTTTTCCAGAGAATGTCAGAAGAGTGGAAAAGCAGGCAGATTCTTATTTTTTGGGGGGTACATGCTCAGGAAATGCCAGAGGGAAAAACCTGAGATCTGACTCTACCTTGCCCATCAAATCTCTGCAGCATGACCTTGTCACGAGTGGGATTCCTCACGCTAGCTCCCGGCACTTCTTCAGGGGGAGATCCTGACCCAGATATCAAACTTAGGTCTCCTGTATCGCAGGCATATTCTTAATCATCTGAGCCACCAGGGAAGCCCACCAGATTGCATAATGGCCCCCCAAATTGCCCTAATCCCTGGAACCTTTAAATATGCTGTTTTACAAGACAAAAGAGATCTTATAGATGGAATTAAGACTTTAAATAGGGAGATAATCCTGGATGAGTCCAATGATATGTGTTCCCAAAGCTGAAGAGGAAGGCAGAATGGTCAAAGATCTGATGACAGAAGAGGCAGCAGAGAGTCAAAGTATGAGAGAGATTCACATTGTTACTGGCTTTGGAAACAGGAAAGGAGCTTGGTAGAGAAATATAGCCAGACCCTTGAGGCTGGAAACAGATCTCAGCTGACAGCCAGCATGTTAATTGAGACACCAGTCATAAAACCAAAAGGAACTGAATTCTTTCAACAACTGAACGAGCAAGAATCCCCAGAAAGGAACACATAGCTTTGTGTTCTTGTTTAGTTCCTTAGTCATGTCTGATTCTTTGCAACCCCATTGTCTATAGCCCACCAGGCTCCGATGTCCAGGGATTGCCCAGATAAGAACACGGGAGTGGGTTCCCATTTCCTTCACCAGGGGATCTTCCTGACCCAGGGATCAAACTCACATCTCTTGCTTGGCAGGCGGATTCCTTACCACTGAGTCACCAGGAAGCCTACTCCTTGTGCTGTGCTGTGCCCATACCTTATAGAACCAAAAGCTACTGAGCTTGTAAATTTTTGTTTACAACATCATTAGAACTAAGGTTATATGGCTGGAAAAAACATTAAGAGTACGTGAACATATTTTTCAGACTACAAAGTGTGGAGTCAACTCAATACACATTTGTTAAGGCCTGCCATGCTGCGATTCATGGGGTCGCAAATAGTTGGAAACGACTGAGCGACTGAACTGAACTGAACTGAACATTCTTACATGTGCTGGGGATACAAAGACAAATGAGATATTACCCTTGGTCTCAAAGAACTAATACTGGCAGGAGATACAAGCATATAAACATATAAATCAAGGACACAACTGTGTCAAATGTATTATGTTTGAGGTGTAGTATAAGGAACAGTGAGGGCATAAAGGAGGAAGCTTGTTTTCTATAATTACGTGTTATTTTACATTTTTCATTCTCGTTTAAAAGGGTCTTTAGATTGTTCAATAAAGCAGAAAACTGTTTTATACTTTTTCATTCTAAAATTGTATTAAAATATATTTAGAGAAATGAAAACCAAAACTACAGTAAAGTATCAATTCCTCAACTTTAACCAATTTTTGAATTATTGAGGTCAAATGATAGAGAAAGTATGCTCCATCTAGTTGAGTCTTTAAGGGTACAGTTTTACTTGACATTGTGATTTGTTGAACGTTAAACACTCTATACTTAACCAATGATATCTTCAAGATCATTTATCTTTAGAGGGAAAACAATCTATTCATCTAAGTTATCTGGTAAACTTGACATACAGTAGCATCTAGCTGTAAGTATTTAAACTTTGGTGAATGATATATACTCTTTTGGGCTTCCCTGGTGGCACAGACAGCAAAGAATCTGCCTAAAATGCAGGAGATCTGGGTTTGACCCCTAGGTCAGGAAGACTGTATGTCGGGTTTACCAGATAACTTAGATGAGGCAGCAAGACAGTGTGACCTTGAGCCAGACATCCTGGAATGCAAAGTCAAGTGGGCCTTAGGAAGCATCACTACAAGCAAAGCTAGTGGAGATGATGGAATTCCAGTTGAGCTATTTCAAATCCTGAAAGATGATGCTGTGAAAGTGCTATACTCAATATGCCAGCGAATTTGGAATACCCAGTAGTGGCCACAGGACTGCAAAAGGTCACTTTTCATTCCAATTCCAAAGAAAAACAATGCCAAAGAATGCTCAAACTACTGCACAACTGCACTCATCTCACACTCTAGTAAAGTAGTGCTCAGAATTCTCCAAGCCAGGCTTAAACAGTAGCTGGACTATGAACTTCCAGATGTTCAAGCTGGATTTAGAAAAGGCAGAGGAACCAGAGGTCAAATTGTCAACATCCACTGGATCATCAAAAAAGCAAGAGAGTTTCAAAAAAACATCTACTGCTTTATTGACTAGGCCAAAGCCTTTGACTGTGTGGATCACAATAAACTGTGGAAAATTCTGAGAGAGATGAGAATACCAGACCACCTAACCTGCCTCTTGAGAAATCTGTATGCAGGTCAGGAAGCAACAGTTAGAACTGGACATGGAACAACAGACTGGTTCCAAATAGGAAAAGGAGTACGTCAAGGCTGTATATTGTCACTCTGCTTATTTAACTTCTATGCAGAGTACATCATGAGAAATGCTGGACTGGAAGAAACACAAGCTGGAATCAAGATTGCTGAGAGAAATATCAATAACCTCAGATATGCAGATGACACTACCCTTTATGGCAGAAAGTGAAGAGAAACTGAAAAGCCTCTTGATGAAAGTGAAAGAGGAGAGTGAAAAAGTTGGCTTAAAGCTCAACATTCAGAAAACGAAGATCATGGCATCTGGCCCCATCACTTCATGGGAAATAGATGGGGAAACAGTAGAAACAGTGTCAGACTTTATTTTTTTGGGCTCCAAAATCACTGCAGATGGTGACTGCAGCCATGAAATTAAAAGAATATGCAGAGTACATCATGAGAAACGCTGGACTGGAAGAAACACAAGCTGGAATCAAGATTGCTGGGAGAAATATCAATAACCTCAGATATGCAGATGACACCACCCTTATGGCAGAAAGTGAAGAGGAGCTAAAAAGCCTCTTGTTGAAAGTGAAAGAGGAGAGTGAAAAAGTTGGCTTAAAGCTCAACATTCAGAAAACGAAGATCATGGCATCTGGCCCCATCACTTCATGGGAAATAGATGGGGAAACAGTAGAAACAGTGTCAGACTTTATTTTTTTGGGCTCCAAAATCACTGCAGATGGTGACTGCAGCCATGAAATTAAAAGATGCTTACCTCTTGGAAGAAAAGTTATGACCAACCTAGATAGCATATTCAAAAGCAGAGACATTACTTTGCCAGCTAAGGTCCGTCTAGTCAAGGCTATGGTTTTTCTAGTAGTCATGTATGGATGTGAGAGTTGGACTGTGAAGAAAGCTGAGCATTGAAGAATTGATGCTTTTGAACTGTGGTGTTGGAGAAGACTCTTGAGAGTTGCTTGGACTGCAAGGAGATCCAACCAGTCCATTCTGAAGGAGATCAGCCCTGGGATTTCTTTGGAAGGAATGATGCTAAAGCTGAAATTCCAGTACTTTGGCCACCTTATGCGAAGGGTTGACTCATTGGAAAAGACTCTGATGCTGGGAGGGATTGGGGGCAGGAGGAGAATGGGACAACAGAGGATGAGATAGCTGGATGGCATCACGGACTCTATGGGCTTGAGTCTGGGCGAACTCCGGAGTTGGTGATGGACAGGGAGGCCTGGCATGCAGTGATTCATGGGGTTGCAAAGAGTCGGACACAGCTGAGTGACTGAACTGAACTGAACTGAATGAAAATAAAGTCCAGTGCTTGCTTTTTAAAAAATAAGAGAAAGTGTAAGGAAAGTTGTTTTGCATGAAGTGTGTAAAGGTCACATATATTTTTTGCCCAATAAATCCTGTATTTTCACTTATCAGCGCTATCAAGAATATGACTTTAGCTAATTCTCCATGAAAGTTATTTTTCTTTTTGTCATCTATCTCTTTTCCTTCTTTCTCTTTCTCTTTTTCCTTCTAGATCTCAGCCTATAACTGAAGTCATTTCATGTTAGATAATTTTGTCCTCAGTCTGAAATGTTCATGTCCTATTCATCTATACTTTATAATACTTCCCATATTTTAAAGTTACTGTTTATTTGTGATATGGTTTTTATAACTGGTTGTCTCACCAGCCCTGCAACCTATCAAGATTGTAAAAATCTATGTTGGCAGGACCAGAACAGTTTTGGTACTGTCATATCTCCCACACCTGTCATAGAGACAAGGAAGACTTCAATAAACATTTGCTGAATGAATGCCTTGATATGTGGTAATTATGTGTTTGCATGTGTGCCTTAGACGTCAAGCTCCTAGATGCAGGCCCTAAGATGAAGGGTCCATTTTTTTTTCCCATCATAATGAAAGAGTTTAGCATATATGTATAGCATAGAGTATCGCATAAATATCTTGAAGGGGTTTTAAAAGAAAAGGAGAAATAAACGGATGGATGGATGAATGATTACGCCTATCCATTGTCCCATTTTGCTTCAGCATTAGCAGAGTAGATCTGCAAATGCCATTCTTGTTTTATACTGACAAGAGTTAACTGAAATTTACAAATAGATGTGAACTTTATGAGAGGAAGAGTTCTGCTTTTCCCCGGATTTATGAAGGGTGAAATGCTCATTGTTTACAGATAAATGAGCAAATACTATATATAATAAAGACAGATTAAACATTTGAGGAACTTGTACGTTCATTTTCTGTTAGATCCATTCACCAAGGAGTATCAAAATGAATGTGAATGAGTGATAGTTTTGTATTTTATTTTTTGTTTGGAAAACCTCTGATGGATAAAAATCACTGTTTCACATTAATTACCAATAGATAAATAGTTACTATTACTTGTTAAGTCACAGCAAATTAGACCAAATCAAACATATATTTACTACTGATTTCTAAAACTTTTTAGCGTTGAGTTTCTTGGGAATAGAGGGTCTTGCAAACTGAGATTATAAAGAGAAAATAAAACGGATTTGATAAATAAGATGTTAGTGCATATTATTTCGGAGAAGGCAATGGCACCCCACTCCAGTACTCGTGCCTGGAAAATCCCATGGAGGAGCCTGGTAGGCTGCAGTCCGTGGGGTCGCTAAGAGTTGGACACGACTAAGCGACTTGACTTGCACTTTTCACTTTCATGCATTGGAGAAGGAAATGGCAACCCACTCCAGTGTTCTTGCCTGGAGAATCCCAGGGACAGGGGAGCCTGGTGGGCTGCCGTCCATGGGGTCGCACAGAGGCGGACACGACTGAAGCGACTTAGCAGCAGCAGCATATTATTTGCAGTGCTGAGGGGAAAAAGTTGGTATGTTGAGTTTCAGTTCAGTTCAGTTCAGTCACTCAGTCGTGTCCGACTCTTTGTGACCCCATGAATCACAGTACGCCAGGCCTCCCTGTCCATCACCAACTCCCGGAGTTCACTCAAACTCACGTCCATCGAGTCGGTGATGCCATCCATGTGACAAATGTTTCAGAAGAAGCATCACAGTTTTTGGAAGGCAAAATAATTCTGTAAAATAGCCACTCATTGGTGACTGTGTCAACTGACTCTAAATTAGAATAAAGCCTGATATTAATCAGGGTTTATTGTTATGCTGCAAGGATATTAAACCAGTGGATCCTAATGGACATTGACCCTGAATATTCATTGGAAGGATTGATGTTGAAGCCGAAGCTCCAGTATTTTGGCCACCTAATGCAAAGAGCTGACTCATTTAAAAGACCATGACGCTGGAAAATATTGAAAACCAAGCAGAAGCCAGCAGCAAAGTATGACATGATTAGATAGCATAGCTGACTCAATAGACATGAACTTGAGCCAACTTCGGGGATAGTGGAGGGGAACATAGCCTGGTATGCTCTAGCCCATGGGGTTGCAAAGAGTCAGAAACAACTTAGTGAATGAACAACTTTTGTTAAACTGAGCCATTTTTCACTTAAATGGGTAATTTAGCTATGAAGCTGTTTGTGTGTGTGTGTGTGTGTGTGTGTGTGTGTAGCTTGAGTTGTTTTCAAATTAATATGCAAACAATGAATCAAAAAAGTATAATCTTGAGATATCTTTTAATCTAGATTTACAGAAGATACATGTGATACTAGGTATCCTTTAATATTGTAGATCAAGATATTAGTATGAACACTGTTCAGCAGACATTAGCTTGATATTTAAATCCTTAGTTTCCAAGCATTTTTGTAATTCTATTGTGCATAACCTCTTATAGTTCAGGTCATTTTTGTAGATATAAATTCAAGAAAATTTAATATCTAAAATAAGTCCTGGAAAAATATGTCTGTATTTTTTTCTTAGCTAAGGGATTATTAACAATGAACTGTCTTTTCTTATAAAATCTCTCATTAATTTCTTAAAGTAAATATTTTGGTTTATGATGCTAAACTTAATTTTCTTTTTTATTAAAAATAATTTATATATTCAAGTTAGAAATTCTAGAATTTTAAATTAGATTAAGTTTGCTGAATAAAAAGTTAAAGGAAAGTTTATCTGGTGGTATTTTCTGCAACCTCAAGAATATCACATCTTCAGTCTGAAGACAGTGAACGAATAAACTTTCTCCAAGCTTCCTAGGTAAGCAATGATAAAGAATGATATTATTTTTCCTACAATTCAAGAATGCAATTCTGTAATCATGATACAGAAATGATTCATGATAAAATTCATGATAAAAAATACTGAATTTTTCAAATGTATCTGAGAATAACTAAGTAGCTTTGTTGCACTTGCACCTTGCTTTTCACTGAGACATGTTTCATCAGTGGTACATTCTAAGCATTAAGGTACAAAGATTCAACCCTAAGCCTCCAAAAATAATTAATCCTGAAAGAGTCAAGAAGTAAGTAATGCTTCTTGTTGTTCAGTCCCAACTCTCTGTGACCTCATGAATTGTAGTATGCCAGACTCCTCTCTTTCCACTCTCTCACAGAGCTTGCTCAAATTCATGTCCTTTGAGTTGGTGAAACTGTTTAACCATCTCATCCTCTCTTGCTCCCTTCTGCTTTTACCTTCAAGCTTTTCCAGCTTCAGTGTCTTTCCCAATGAGTCAGCACTTTGCATAAGATGATCAAAGTACTGGAGCTTCAGCTTCAGCATCAGTCCTTCCAATGAATATTCAGGATTGATTTCCTTTAGGATTGACTGGCTTAATCTCTTTGCTGTCCAAGGGACTCTTAGGAGTCTTCTCCAACACCACAGTTCAAAAGCATCAATTCTTTGGCACTCAGCCTTCTTTATGATCCATCTCTCACATCCATACATGACTACTGGAAAAACCATAGCTTTGACAGTATAGACCTTTGTTGGCAAAGTGATGTCTCTGCTTTTTAATTTGTTGTCTAGGTTTGTCATATTATAGCTTTCCTACGTTCCTTAGGAAGTTACATTTTAGACACTACATTAGTAGATGGAATTTAGTGAAGACTAAAAAATTACATAATATCAAAAATAGGGACAAACATACATTTATGGCCCCTCTCCTAATGTTTTCATTTGGTTATTATGCCCATGCTTCACTCAGTTCCTCAAAACAGGTGTAGAATCACATATCTGCAAAAAAAGAACTTCTACTTGGGAGGTGGCTCTTGTCCTTGGCATGTTAAATGATGTTCCCAGGATGAGTTAGAAGAAAGGAGGAAAACAAACAAGATCAAGTAAACTGGTTAGACTTGTTTCTAATTTACCATGTGAGTTAAAGGGTGATGTTACATAAGACAAAATGTATTAAAATATGGCTTTCCCAACTTTCCTGCCATTCTGCTACTAAAGGCATTTGGATTTCACCCAGTCAGCTTTTTCCCCTTTCCAGACTACTCATTCCCTAACCTACAAACTATCCTCTCCATCTTTCCCTGAAGCACACGAACAAATAACAAAATCTCAGATGTGACTTCTGGCTGAACTTGTTTTTATAAATGCAGTGTTGCTGGGCCATCTCACATGGTCAGGAATGCATATGTGATTCAGAGACCAGAGTCATCAGGCTTTCTTCCAATTCAACACAGTCCATAATGTTTCGTCTTTGGGCCAAAGTCACAAACAAAAGGGAAAATTTGTCTGAAATTATATCTGACCTTTTTATACTCCTTAGAAATCTAGTATAATCTAACAATAATTTAGAAATTTCAGGTTATAATTATTTTTATTTATATTAAAGTATGATTAGTCAATTCCATAAATGTCTTTATTAATTTTCTTTTTGCTTAAAACAAGATTAAATTAAGTGTATACACTTTGAAACTCTACGCTGCAAGATAGGCGTATTTTCATTTTAAGCTCTGCACAAGGTAAAACTCTCTTTGGATTGATTGTGATATTAGGAGAAGTCAAACAAAGATTATTACATTTATTCCAATTTAAGCTTTTTATTCATTTTCCAATAATTGCACTTCAGAAGCCTCAAAGATGTGCTCTCAAATTTTAAGAACCTTGGGGAAATTAGCCAGTTTTATACTAACAAATTAATGATAATGTTGAAATAACCTTTTTCCAAGGTAACATAAAAGGCTGTAACAATGTTCTACTTTCTTAGGCATAATATAAGTTTTTAGTTGACCTGGAATTAAGTCTGCACATTTTCCTTTCAGAAAAAGTAATGTTATTTTAAATCTGTGAATGGCATTCTATTTGGTATCCACATTAGCAAAGGTCTTGGTGTGTCTTTTGTATATATTTTTTTAACAGTTTAAATTGCCATTTATTTACTGATTATTATTTACCACATATTGTTCATTTGTTTAATAAATATGTATTAATGGTAAACACTGTACTGATAATATATTAGTTAAAAAGATAAGTTTCTACCATCAAAGTCTAGTGGAATTAATTTCTACTTATTTTCTTTGAGTTTTATTGAGATATACTTGACACTGTATAAGTTTAGAGTGACAGTATAATGATGATTTAAATACATTATAATAGGATTACCACAATCAATTTGCTGAACATCCATCATCTTATATGTGGTTGCTGTTTAGTAGAAAGTCATCTCTGACTCTTTGTGACCCCATGGACTGTAGCATGCATCTCTTCTGTCCATTGGATTTCCTGGTCAAAAATACTGGAATGGGTTGCCATTTCTTTCTGCAGGGATCAAACTTTCATCTCTGGCTTTGCAGGTGAATTCTTTACCACTGAGCTACAAGAGAAGCCCATCATCTCATATAGACATAGAATAAAAGAATAAAATTCTAGTGGAAATATTTTTAATCCCTATCACACTTCAAGCTATATATCATTATTGCTATCATTACAGGTACTGAGTTTGTATCCAAATAGAATCTCTAAATGCTTTACACCTTTTATGAAAAAGTGAATTTTCCTATCCTGAATTTTATTATAGGTTCAGAGCTTCTATTAATTAATTAATTTAACTTTTTAACTTCTGAAACAATCTCAAATTTACAGAATAGTAGCAAGAACTACTTCTCAAATTGCTTTGTGAATCTACTGTATTTATCAGGTATAGTTAAATTTCTTTTTTGGCAATTGGCATATATTGAATGATGAGGTAATAATGTCTGTAATATTAAATCTAAAGATTTAAGCTTTGTTAATGAAAACTATGGTATCAATTTATATTCTATGAAAGTTTGTTTAAGGTTACAACTTAATTTTATTTCTTACTTCTCTATTATTTCATGTGTGCTTATTACAACATATTTCAATTTATAGTATCTTCAAGGTATGCTCATGAAACAATTAACAAAGTCTGTTTTCAAGAGTTTCTATTTTATTTCATTTACTAATAGAATATGAATAATAAAACATAAAATAAGCAAAAAGACACATAAACTGGAAGAGGTTATCCTTTAATTCAAAAAATTAATTTGAACGTGATCAGAAAAAAAAAAGAAAGTGATCAGAAACTCTAAGTCATAGATGTTTTCAAATTCATTCTTAAATGCACGCATTGTATTTAGAAAATACTTGGGAATCACTAAATATTGATGAAATAAATAAATGAACTTGGGCAGCAAGAAGAAATTTGATCTAAACTTGGAGGCAGCAGTCATTCCCTCACTGTGAGATATCAGGGGGGATAAAATATGCCCCATAAAGACATTACATATTGTACTAGTTTTCCGGAAGCTTATAATGTAGTTAAAGTAATAAATATTGCTACTCACTATTTTGTCTTAGCTTCTTTTTCTCCATAAGCTAGAATCATATTTTCAAATTCAATAGCAGATGAAGAAGATGGGCTGTGTAATTGGCTTAAAGCAAAGAATGAAACGAACTTTTTTGTTTTCTGGCTAATAATTTATTAATTATCTAGTAGAGCATAAACATTGACATCTGATAGAAGATTAAATATAGTTAGTGACTTCATATGACATTGAATAATAAAATTTAAAAATAGGCTATACATATTGCAAATATTTTGGTCTGTTTAGACTGAGTATGACTTTATTTTAGACTTATCTGACTATATGGTAAAAAATAGTCTATGGGGGTGTTGTGAAGTAAATTGTGTCCCTCCCCAAAATATGCTCAAATTCTAATCTACAATTCTTGTGAATAGGACATTATTTGGAAAACAGGTCTTTGTGAATGTAATTAAGATGGAGTCACACTGGGCCCTAAATCCAGTAACTGGTGTTCTTCAAGAATATGGGAAAAGGTGCTAAGACACACCTATAGGAAAGAAGGCCATATAAAGATAGAGGTAGAAACTGAAGCCAAGGTGCCATTAGCAAGGCAACACCAAGGATTGCCAGCAACTATTAGAATCTATGAAGAAACCAGAAATGACCCTATTGTAGAGTTCTCAGAGATAGTACAACCTATCTACAGCTAGATTTCAGATTAATGGTCCTCAGAATTGTTAGAGAATACGTTTCTGTTGTTTTAAATCACACAGCTGGTGATATTTTGTTATAGCAGCCCTAGTAATTCAATAAAAACATTTAAGACAAGATAAAAGAAAGAATACAAAGAGGAAAGAAACATATTCAGATGGTGATAATTTGAAGCATATCAGATATTTAAGCAAATTGTGCACTATAGAGAAGTGCATTTGTAAATAAATTAATCTGATAATGTAAGACTGTGAAAAGGAACATGTCACTTAAATCTTCTGCAAAGCTCAGGGAACATTGTAATTACAGACCATCTTCTAGGCTCTATCCTCTCCTCTCATTTTAAAATTTAACTCATATCAGTGAAAGGTCATAGAATTTCTTATTCAGTTCAGTTTAGTTCAGTCGCTCAATCGTGTCCGATTCTTTGCGACACCATGAATCACAGCACGCCAGGCCTCGCTGTCCATCACCATCTCCTGGAGTTCACTCAGATTCATGTCCATCGAATCGGTGATGCCATCCAGCCATCTCATACTCGGTCATCCCCTTCTCCTCCTGCCCCCAATCCCTCCCAGCATCAAAGTCTTTTCCAATGAGTCAACTCTTTGCGTGAGGTGGCCAAATTACTGGAGTTTCAGCTTTAGCATCATTCCTTCCAAAGAAATCCCAGGGCTGATCTCCTTCAGAATGGACTGGTTGGATCTCCTTGGAGTCCAAGAGACTCTCAAGAGTCTTCTCCAACACCACAGTTCAAAAGCATCAATTCTTCGGCGCTCAGCCTTCTTCACAGTCCAACTCTCACATCCATACATGACCACAAGAAAAACCATAGCCTTGACTAGACGGGACCTTAGTTGGCAAAGTAATGTCTCTGCTTTTGAATACGCTATCTAGGTTGGTCATAACTTTTCTTCCAAGGAGTGAGTGTCTTTTAATTTCATGGCTGCAGTCACCATCTGCAGTGATTTTGGAGTTTCTTATAATGTAGCCTTAATTTCTTGTTTTATACCCAACCTTCACCATTTACTAAGTAAGTAAGTAAGTAAAGTCACTCAGTCGTGTCCGACTCTTTGTGACGCCATGGACTGCAGCCCACCAGGCTCCTCAGTCCATGAGATTCTCCAAGCAAGAATACTGGAGTGGGTTGCCATTTCCTTCTCCAGGGGATCTTCCCGACCCAGGGATCGAACCCAGGTCTCCCACACTGGAAGCAAACGCTTTAACCTCTGAGCCACCAGGGAAGTTCACCATTTACTAACTGATTGAACAACTCACAGTAGTAGTTTGCTACAACAGCCATAATAAAGTACCATAAACAGGTGGCATACATAACAGAAATTTATTTCCTTACATTTATGGAGGCTAGAAGTCTTGGATCAAGGTGTGGCAGGGTTAATTTATTCTAAGACCTCTCTTCTTGGATTGGAGATGTGTTTCAGTGTTTTCATATGATTCTCCCTATGTGGGTATCTGTGTCTTAATCTCCCTTCATATTAGGATAGCAGTCCTGATGGATTAAGGCCCACGTGTCTTCTATCTTTCTTGCTTGGTTGTTAAGATGTGTCTGACTCTTTTGTGACCCATAGACTGTAGCATACTAGGCTCCTCTGTCCATGGGATTTCCCAGGCAAGAATACTGGAGTGGACTGCCATTTCCTTCTCCAGGGAATCTTCTTGACTGAAGGTTTGAACCCATGTCTCCTGGTTGGCAGGCAAATTCTCTACCACTGAGCCATCAGGAAAGCCCATTTCTGACCTCTGCTGCTGCTGCTGCATCGCTTCAGTCATGTCCGACCCTGTGACCCCATACACAGCAGCCCACCAGGCTCCTCTGTCCATGGGATTTTCCAGGCAAGAGTACTGGAGTGGGTTGCCATTGCCTTCTCAGATATCTGACCTCATTTAACCTTAATTATCTCTTTAAAGGTAATTTCCTAATTCCAAATACAAACACATTGTGAGATACTGAAGGGTATAACTTCAACGCATGAAGTTGGAGGGGGGCACACAATTCCACCCATAACAATTATTTTATGTCTGTTTTTTCATCTATACAAAAGTGAATTCCAAAATTATTAATCTCCTAGACATGTTATGAGGAGTAAATGAAATGTACAAACAAACACAGAACAATGTCTGGCAAATTTTAAGCCCTAGACATCATTTGATTATTGTTACTCTTATTAATGTAAGTTAATACATTACAATCAAGATTTACATTCAATTAAAGTCGTTTCCTGCTGTACAGTTCAAATTCCCTCTGCATCTTAGATAAAGATGAATTTAGAATGAGATACGTACAAATTAAAATGCAAGAGACTGATATAAAGAAGAGCTATTCTATTTGGTTTCTAGCTTTGTGTGTCAAACATTGTGGGATTTCAATCAGAATAATTAGAAAAAGAAGAAGAGGGAATTAGGATCTTTTGAGAACTGAAACCAGTAGTTTCTAGGGTCAAAAATTATTCTGACTTACTCAAATATATAGTTCTCAAACATATATGTAGACCGTGTGCATTTTAATGATGGAAAAATGGAGATTTCGTAAAGTCTGATAACTGGTAAAGTTGTGTGATTATGTGGATTTTTATTAATTTAAATTTACTTATTACTTTCCATTTTTATATTTTTTTAGTTAATCACAGTCCTTAGTTAAAGACATACTGTGTTTATGGGTTTATGTGCTGTTCTCTCCTATTTCATTTCTTTATTTGCATTGATACTATGATAAATATTCATAAATTATTGCCCAGCCCTACAATTAAGTATTAGTCATATGCTACACAGTTTATACTATAACTTACATTCCTTGCTTAACATCATATTACTAAGAATTGTACATGCTGACACATGGTGGTTCTATTATTAGCTCATTTTTAAAGCCATGCAATATATCTTTGTGTAACTATATAATTACTACTTGTCCTTTCCAATCTGATGGGCATTTGTTTTGTTTCCAGTGTTCTGCTATGAAGAACATTGTATAAATGCACTTATGCATATGTTTCCTGCTGAAGACATCACTGCTAAGTCATTGGAAAAGCAAATGCTCAGCTTTATAAAAAAAAACATCTATTTCTTCTTTATTGACTACGCCAAAGCCTTTGGGTGTGTGGATCACAATAATCTGTGGACAATTCTGCGAGAGATGGGAATACCAGACCATTGACCTGCCTTTTGAGAAAGCAATTATATTCCAATTTAAAAAATTAAATGACTGCTCTCGTTGAAATCGTTTGCTTTGAAATGTAACTTCAAGGCCAGCCTCTTACTGCTCTGCATGTGAGCATCGCTTCTCCTAAGTCGTATGTGTAGAAGACCCCCAGCTCTTCCTCTCTCTGGTCTGTTGACCTCATTGCTTGTCCTTTCAGCCTTTGGGTGTGTGGATCACAATAATCTGTGGACAATTCTGCGAGAGATGGGAATACCAGACCATTGACCTGCCTTTTGAGAAAGCAATTATATTCCAATTTAAAAAATTAAATGACTGCTCTCGTTGAAATCGTTTGCTTTGAAATGTAACTTCAAGGCCAGCCTCTTACTGCTCTGCATGTGAGCATCGCTTCTCCTAAGTCGTATGTGTAGAAGACCCCCAGCTCTTCCTCTCTCTGGTCTGTTGACCTCATTGCTTGTCCTTTCCTCCACACTCCCTGAGTCTTGATCTGCGTCACATCTCTTCTCCCTTTCTTTCCCTGAATTTCTCTTTTCTTGCAATTTTCTCCTGCCACTCCTGCAACTGCCTTTGTGACATCCCAGGCCTGTGATCACCCAACTCCTCCTCTTGGTCTTTTTCTTACGGAAGACTTCCCACTCTGAGTGTAACCATTAGAAGACTACAGAGGGTCTACAAATTTCATCAGAGAATGACAAAAAAAACTCAAATTCTTTCCATGAGAGCCTGCTTTGCCATGGCAGACCCAGTCTGGCTATATGCACAGTGTGCTGACTTCCACTGTTATCTTCCTGGGGCCTTGAGAGCTGACTTTGGCCAGAAATGGTTAAACTCAATGCTAGGTTGGGTCCAGGTTCAAAAATAGGACACAAATATTATGGCTTACCCAGATATTTTGATCGGTAATTTATCATCTTATAAAACTAACATCAGCTATGCAACTATGCTTACTCTTTAGACAGAAAAATCATGAATAATCTCAAGATTATATCATCTTTGTAACTATAAAAATAGGCCCTTTCAAGATAAATAACAATGGAGGAAAATGCAGTTTTATACTGTTAATCCAACAGCAAAATTTCTAAAGTAGTAGAGTTATCCATCAAATCACATACTGAGGCACTTAACATTTAAAATAAATAAATAAACAAAATGATGAATAATCAGTTGGCTATCTCTTTAATTAGGCATACTACTTTCTGGAAGCCATAATAATTGTTGAAATACTATGCAACATGGACTCATTATCAGAAAAAAATGTATGTAATAGTTTCCTAATTTATCAAATACAAATTTAAAGTAAGAAAAATAACTAATCATACAAAGCTGAAGAAAGATCCTTATTGATCTCCCTGGGTTCCTAGGACATGTGTGCTCAAATATTCAATGGAATGCTATGACAATGTGAGGCTATTCATACATTCAACTGTATGATTCACGTTAAAAATACAGAATGTGATGAAACATAATTGACCTCCCATAACTGCTATGAGAAGAAAAATTATTAATGACAAAAAATCCTAAGTCAAAAAATCTTTACTGATTATATCACAATTTAGTAGGAATGAGTAAAAGATAAATGGATGTTCTCTACTCCCTCATAACTATATTAGAAAAGAAAAGGCATAATCCACCATGTGCTGTGTTGTGCTTAGTTGCTCAGTTGTGTCTGATTCTTTGCAACCCCATGGACTGTAACCAGCCAGGCTCCTCTGCTCTTGGGGATCTCCAGGCAAGAATCCTGGAGTGGGCTGCCATGCCCTCCTCCAGGGGATCTTCCCAACCCAAGAATCGAACCCAGGTCTCCCACATTGTGGGCAGATTCCTTATCATCTGAGCCACCAGGGAAGCCCAATCCACCATGTACCTCACGTTATTTTTTTCTTGCAAAAACTACCTTAAAACATTGGGAGCAACCATGAATAGAGAATGAATGAAGAAGATGTGATCTATATATATAATGGAATACTATTCAGCCATTAAAAAATAAAAAATTACCATTTCCAACAACATAGGTGATTCTACAGGTTATTATGCTAGGAGAAATAAGCCAGACAAGGACAAATATTGTATATTATCTCTTATATGTTGAATCTAAAAAATAAAACAAACAAATGAATATAACAAAACAGAAACAGACTCACAGATATAGAGAACACACTAGTGGTTACCAGAAAGGAAAGGGAAGAAGGGAAGGGAAAGATAGGGTTAAGGGGTTAAGAGGTACAAACTACTAAGAATAAAATAATTAAATTACAAGGATATATTGCACAGAATAGAAAATATAGTCAACATTTTAAAACAACTTTAAGGGAATATAATCTTTAAAAAATAATGAATCACTATATTGCACTGCTGCTAAGTCGCGTCAGTCATGTCCGACTCTGTGCAACCCCATAGACAGCAGCCCAACAGGTTCCTCTGTCCTTGGGATTCTCCAGGGAACACTGGAGTGGGTTGCCATTTCCTTCTCCAATGCATGAAAGTGAAAAGTGAAAGTGAAGTCTCTCAGTCGTGTCCGACTCTTTGTGACCCCATGGACTGCAGCCCACCAGGCTCCTCCATCCATGGGATTCTCCAGGCAAGAGTACTGGAGTGGGCTGCCATTGCCTTCTCTGCTATATTGCACACTGGAAGCTAATACAATCTTATAAATCAACTATATTTCAATTAAAACATGGGGCCAAAGTTTAAGATGTACTCTCATAAATGTTTTAAGTCTGATAAATCTCTAATTCACTTCAGGGTAGAACAATGGTATCCTGCCATGGTCTAGTTTTGCTGTACTTATTGTCAGCATATGATGAAATCTCTGAAGCAGAAAAAAAGTACTCCTGGGAATTTCCAAATATTTCCACAGTATTTCATGAAATACTAGATCTTGTATGTCAGGGCTAACTCTGGGTCATCAATCTATCATCTAATTAATTTCTCAGGCAATTAGGACCAAGAATAATACTGATGCCTAGTTTTTAAATAATCCCTAGAGAATACAGGGATGGAACACAGAAAAACAGTTCACTGTTAAGTACTGACAAACCAAAAGAGCATTTTTAAAAAAGCCATCAAGTTTTGTTTTTAGTGTCAACCACAGAGATTGCTACAGAAATTTCAACTTCCAGAATTTTTCTCCAGGAAGTTCCTCTACTTTTTACATCCAAATACGTACAGCTGCTTAGAATTTTAGATCTAAAAAAAAAATCTATGCATAAATTTCAATGAAATGAATTAGCATTCTATCCGCTGAAAATTTCATTTTAATAAATCATTTTAAAAATTATTGTGAAACCAAAATATGCATATGCTATTGATCTTTATATGACATAATTATAATTAATCAAATAAAATAAACATAACATGAAATGTGCTAAATAGTTTGTTGCCATCCTAAGAACTGGCAAATTGAACACTGTGTTTAAATTATTTATCTAGATAAGATAGAACTATTGCCAGATTAATAACTCCACAAAAAATGTTTCTTTTAACCTATATGTTTATTTGCTTCTTTGCTTATTTTATTGTGATATGTTGTGGCTTTATAGAAATATTTGTAGTGATATCCTGTTATCCAAACATAATCATAATGACAATGAGACACACTAAAATTCACCCGAAAGAGAACATGACTATTATTTGCATTATTTAAAGCAACCCATTTACAGACTATATGAGAACATGTGTGACTTAACAAGTCAACAGATGTTTGGAGAAAGAGCATGTAGTATTTTTTGGAAGCAATAAAATAAAATGGAGAATAACCAAGAGTTACATTTAGCAATAAATTTTTGCTTCTGAAAAAAAAAATTATTTCAGAAAAATCTGTTAAAAAACTCATGTTCCTTAGCAGCTAATAAAACAAATAATATGTAAGCTCCATCAGCTCAGAAATCAGTGTCTGCTTTTTCACTAATATATTCCAAACACTGATATACAAACTGCTTTTTAAATAATAAGTACTCAATAAACATTTATTAAATAAGCAAATCATGACAAAATATCTAAATTTCTTTCTTTAATGAATTCTGACCCTGTTGATTCCTGAAAACAATAGCTTTGATTTCAGATTTTCAACAATGTGCCATCCTATTTTTTTACTTTGATAAACATAATATAGAATATAACCATGCTCATGTATAGAAATTATATTTTCAAAGTACCATCATATCTCAAAACTCTCCCTTTCAATATTTACAAAGCTCTCTGAAGAAGAAAGAATTTAGTTGTAAGGAAAAATCATTTTTATTCCCAGCATATATTCATTAATGTCAAATAAACTTGAACTAGGAGCCTTTTAAGCCTCAAACCCTGCAGAGAGGGGTCCTGAGTCACAAGAGGAGAAATTGCCTTAAAATTAAGCAAACATATTTCAGGTCAGTCTTTTAGGTTATCAGGATTAAAAGCAGGAACCACTGTTCCAGGTGGGACAGGCTAATACTTGGAATGATAAATTTCAAATTTGAGAGTAAATACAATTCTTGGAGATCATTACCCCAAACTTTCATCATACAGATAGGAAAAATTAAAGTCCAAGAAGATAAATTAATAGTCTAACATATATCTAACAGTGAAACTAAATTCGAACTCCAGATTTGTTTCCAGTTCCATTTTCACTTCATCCGTACAAGAAGCATTAGAAATGGAAAAACGTATTTTTTACAATATCCATCTTGGAAAAAATTATCAAAGCCTGAGATAATCTATTGCAATAATGCCAGAGTTTGAACAGACACTGCACTCTATGAACTGAAATGGTGAGCATCGCCCATACTTACACAATAGCTGCCCACATACCTTGACAGTATCTGCTGTGCGTTTTCCACATCTCACCATCTATAGGTGCTGTATGTGCCCCCCCATCTCTGCCACCCCCGCCTTACTTCTTTTCATCTCTTATACTATTTCACATGTTGTGAGAAGCTTATTTGTGCTATAACACCCGAAACCCAGCTCAGCGCAAGAATAGCAGCCCATATTTCTGCTATGGACCTGGAATCTGCCAACTGGCTGGCTTCATAAGCTGCAGGAGAAGGGAGATTGAAGCCATGTGTCAAGTCATCTCCTCCAGAAACAGCTCAAATATAAGCCCTGTTGTTAACAGGAAGACTGGCTCAGAAACACAAAGTCAGCAGTATCACGTGCAACCATAAAACAAGGCGATGGTAAGCGGTGAGTCGTGCGCTGAGTAAGAGTAACCTACTTGGGCAAACAGTTGTTTTTAAAATGAGTCATCGGTCCTCCCTAACTGACTTCAAGGGGATGATATCACACCGATGCCGACTAAAATAAGCAAAATATGCACGTTATTCCATTTGTGTTGTCCTTTGAAAATTTCATTGCCCAGAGAAAACTCTGACACAAGTGAGATCTGGGTACATTCTCTGCGTGTCTTCCAGATCTTTCCTGTGACTTTTCATTACTGCAGGAACGCAGACCACACACAACGCTAGTTCTTCCAACACCACCCCAGAAATGCCCAAAGAACTGGAGCGTTGTCCGTAAGAATTGGACCCAAAATTCTTCACCCAAAATAGATGCCTATTCCTACTTGTAGAATGCTTTTTGGGTGGCTGGAAGGTTGTGGTAACTCCTAACCTCAAGAAACTTTCTATTTTAGGAGTCATTATAGTTTGATTTAAAAGCATTTTCATTTGACTTGAGACTGAAGAGATTTACGGGGAACTACTTGGTCTGTGACAATCATGTAAAAGGAGTAAATTTTCCTTTTGGATACTTTGCATTGTTGCAAGTTAAAGTGACTTTCATCTTAGGTTACTTTCACTTTTGAAAGTTGTTTTATTCAAAAGGTCAAAATATACCTAAAAGTGATTTTGCAAAGTATTTTTGTTTCTAAGTTTTAAATATACATTTCTAGTTCCTTAACACACAGGACATCAAATGTTACTTAAAGAGCAATTTTTATGCCACACAATTTTTTTCTAGCATTATAGAGACCCTTTAAAATACAGCTTTAAAAACTGGAGGACATTTTTATTTTTTGAAACAACATTAGGTGAACCAAAATTTAGATCAACCCTACCAATGCAGAAATTTTAGGTGGTCTCCCAGTTATGAAGAAATGAAGTTCTTTCCTTCTAATATGCTTTCATTTTTTTTTTAAACAAATGGTTTTAATAGGATTTCCCCTCCAGCCACCAAAGTTGAAATTTAAGGGCATGCAACGCTAAAACATAATTTCATTTAAATTGTTGTTTTTTCAATAGTATAATTTTTAGCTTCTTTATTTTTTTTTAATTATGAAAGTGTAGCACATTTATAGGAAATTTGGAAAATACAGAATAAGGTTATATACAGTTCCAGTAAACAGCATGTTTTTTAATTTCAAAGGCAATGCATGATTCTGTAATCTTGCCACACAGATAATCACTCTTAACATTTTGTTTCATATTCTTCCAGCTTTTCTGTAAATATTTATGTATTTTTAATTTAACTTTTATATATTAATAAAGATTTTAAATTCTGGATTTTCCTTATAATAAAACAACAGTATAGTAGAGAGACCTAAAGACTACTTGGTTTTTCAGTCGTTCTTACAGATACTCTATCATTTCCACTACCTTGTTTATTATTCAGTCAAGTTTATATATCTATTGCGCTACTTAAAATATTCTTTTCCTAAAAACTGTTATTTTACCTATTTCTCTTCTTACTTGAGCATTTTTCAAATGCTTCAAAATCTTTCACCTAGTCTTTCTGAAATTGTATAGACTGTTTGCCACCATTCCCTTCATAAAATGACTTCTTTAATTTAGTGCCTTTTGCCATTTTTCATTGATCTGTTCTGATGACATTTTCTCAATCTTTTTTCACTAATTTCTTCCCACTGTGGACTTTTGATCTCAGTAGTCTCAGGCAGTATCTTGACCCCTCTTTTCAATATTTTCCTCCTTTTAATGATCTTGCCAACTCTTATGCCTTGGAAGTATCATTAAAAGAAGGAAAATGTATAGGTAATATTTTTCAGAAAATTGTAAAAATTCTGTGGGCTTAATATTTCATAACTTTTAAAAATTTAATATTGTGAACCATTTCCTAAGTCATTCATTTACTATTTAATATCTTGAAGTCTAGATTAAATTCTATTGTATGAAAATATATCATTATTTGACTAATCTGCTGTTCATGGACATTAAGGAGTTTTTAACATTTATCCTAAACCATGCTGCTATAAACATCTTTATACAAACATCTTTTTATATCTTCTGATTATGCTTTTAAGTTAACTTTTAAATGGGTACTTCTAGGTCACTGGCAATTTTTAATATTCTTAATTAATTTGGCCCAAATGCCTTCCAAAAGTGAAAAAGTGACAGTAAAGTCACTCAGTAGTGTCTGACTCTTTGCTACTCCATGGACAATACAGTCCATGGAATTCTCCAGGCCAGAATACTGAAGTGGGTAGCCTTTCCCTTCTTGAGGGTATCTTCCCAACCCTGGGATCGAACCCAGATCACCCACATGGCAGGAGGATTCTTGACATTATTTCCTTTCTCTACTCTTTAACTATATTAGACACTTAATATTTTATATTATACATTTAATATTTAACTATATTAGACATTAATATTAACATTAATATTTAAATATTAATATTTATTAGACTGTGATGAGGAATAGATAGTTATGTGGAACACTATTCTTTCCATGAGTCATGACAGTTGCCCTTCTGGTTACAAAAATCTGTTGAGTGAAACTTTGATTCCAGTCACACAGGCTAGCTGGCACCTAATCTCATGATATCTCCTTTTATCCTAATAGTGGGTACATTCTTCATTAAGGAGAGTTTTTAATGTTTTTTGAAATAAAAATCCTGGTTGTCACAATTCAGATACTTTCTAGAGAATTCTTTTTAAAATTCCTGTTTACAAAAAAATAAACTCAAAATGGATTAAAGACTTAAATCTAAGGCCAGAAACTATTAAGCTCTTAGAGGAAACCATAGGAAGCATACTCTTTGACATAAATTGCAGCAAAATTCTCTCTGAACCACCTCCTAGATTAATGGAAATAAAAACAAAAATAAATAAATTGGACCTAATAAAACATAAAAGCTTTGCACAGCAAAGGAAACTATAAACAAGATGAAAAGATAATCCTCAGAATGGGAGACAATAATTGCAAAGGAAGAACCTGACAAAGGATTAATCTCCAAAATATATAAGCAGCCCATACAACTCAATATCAGAAAAATAAACAGCCCAATCAAAAAATGGGCAGAAAAGCTAAAGAAACATTTCTCCAAAGAGAACGTACAGATGGCCCATCGATACGTGAAAAAATGTTTGAAATCGCTCATTATTAGAGAAATGCAAATCAAAACTACGAGTTATTATCTCACACCAGTCAGAATGGCTATCATAAAAAAAATCTACAAACAATAAATTTTGGAGAGGATATGGAGAAAAGGAAACCCTCTCGCACTGTTGGTGGGAATGTAAACTGATATAGCCATTATGGAGATATTTTTGAACTGTGGTGCTGCAGAAGACTCTTAAAGAGTTCCTTGGATGGCAATGAGATCAAACAAGTCATTCTTTTTTTTTTATGTTCATGATTACATATTTTTTTTAAAAAATTGTAATTTAATTACTTTACAATATTGTAGTGGTTTTTGTCATACATTCACACAAGTTAGCCATGGGTGTACATGTGATCCCCATCCTGACCCTCCCTCCCCATTCCATCCCTCAGGGTCATCCCAGTGGAGCAGCCCTGAGCACCCCGTCTCCTGCATTGAACCTGGACTGGCAATCTATTTCACATATGGTAATATACATGTTTCAATGCTATTCTCTCAAATTGTCCCACCCTTGCCTTCTCCCACAGAGTCCAAAAGTCTGTTCTTTATATCTGTGTCTCTTTGCTGTCTCGCATATAGGGTCATCATTACCGTCTTTGTAAATTCCATATATATGCGTTAATATACTGTATTGCTGTTTTTCTTTCTGGCTTACTTCACTCTGTATAATAGGCTCCAGCTTCATCCATCTCATTAAAACTGATTCAAATGTATTCTTTTTAATGGCTGAGTAATATTCCATTGTGTATATGTACCACTGTTTTCTTATCCATCCATCTGCTGATGGACATCTAGGTTGCTTCCATGTCTTGGCTATTATAAACAGTGCTGTGATGATCATTAGGGTACACATGTCTCCTTCCACTCTGGTTTCTTCAGTGTGTATGCCCAGCAGTGGGATTGCTGGGTTGTATGGCAGTTCTATTTCCAGTTTTTTAAGGAATCTCCACATTGTTCTCCATAGTGGCCGTCCTAGTGTGCATTCCTACCAACAGTGTAAGAGCGCTCCCTTTTTCTGCACCCTAGACTTTTAGCTAGCAGCCATTCTGACTGGCATGAGATGGTACCTCATTGTGGTTTTGATTTGCCTTTCTCTGATAATGAGTGATGTTGAGCATCTTTCCATGTGTTTGTTAGCCATCTGTATGTCTTCTTTGGAGAAATGTTTGTTTAGTTCTTTGGCCCATTTTTTGATTGGGTCGCTTATTTTTCTGGAATTGAGATGTAGGAGCTGCTTGTATATTTTGGAGATTCATTCATCAGTTGTTCCATTTGCTATTATTTTCTCCCATTCTGAAGGCTGTCTTTTCACATTGCTTACAGTTTCTTTCATTGTGCAAAAGATTTTAAGTTTAATTAGGTTCCATTTGTTTATTTTTGCTTTTATTTCCAATATTCTGGAGGTGGGTCATAGAGGATCCTGCTATGATTTATGTCAAAAAGTGTTTTGCCGATGTTTTCCTCTAGGAGTTTTATAGTTTCTGGTCTTAAATTTATATCTTTAATCCTTTTTGAGTTTATTTTTGTTTATGGTGTTAGAAAGTGTTCTTTTACAAGTGGTTGACCAGTTTTCACAGCACCACTTTTAAAGAGATTGTCTTTTCTCCATTATATATTCTTACCTCCTTTGTCAAAGATAAGGTGTCCATAGGTGCATGGATTTATCTCTGGGCTTTCTATTTTGTTCCATTTATCTATGTTTCTGTCTTTGTGCCAGTACCATGCTGTCTTGATGACTGTTGCTTTGTAGTAGAGCCTGAAGTCAGATAGGTTGATTCCTCCAGTTCCATTTTTCTTTCTCAAGATTGTTTGGGCTATTTGTGATTTTTTTGTATTTCCATACAAATTGTGAAATTATTTGTTCTAGTTCTCTGAAAAATACCATTGGTAGCTTGATAGGGGTTGCATTGAATCTATAGATTTCTTTGGGTAGTATACTCATTTTCACTATATTGATTCTTCCGATCCATGAATGTGGCATATTTCTCCATCTCCTTGTGTCATCTTTGATTTCTTTCATCAGTGTTTTATAGATTTCTATATATAGGTCTTTTGTTTCTTTAGGTAGATTTATGCCTAAGTATTTTATTCTTTTCATTGCAATGGTGAATAGAATTGTTTCCTTAATTTCTCTTTGTTTTCTCATTGTTAGTGTACATTAATGCAAGGGATTTCTGTGTGTTAATTTTATATCCTGCAACTTTACTATATTCATTGATTAGCTCTAGTGATTTTCTGGTGGAGTCTTTAGGGTTTTCTATGTACAGTATCATGTCATCTGCAAACAGTGAGAGTTTTACTTCTTCTTTTCCAATCTAGATTCCTTTCATTCTTTTTCTTCTATGATTGCTATGGCTAAAACTTCCAAAACTATGTTGAATAGTAATGGTGAGAGTGGGCATCCTTGTCTTGCTCCTGACTTTAGGGGAAATTCTTTCATTTTTCACCATTGAGGATAATATTTGCTGTGGGTTTGTCATATATAGTTTTTATTATGTTGAGGTATGTTCCTTCTATGTCTGCCTTCTGGAAGGTTTTAATCATAAATTGATATTGAATTTTGTCAAAGGCTTTCTCTGCATCTATTGAGATAATCATATGGTTTTTTCTTTCAATTTGTTAATGTGGTGTATCACATTGATTGATTTGTGAAAGTTGAAGAATCCTTGCATCCCTGGGATAAAGCCTACCTGGTCATGATGTATGATCTTTTTAATATATTGTTGGATTCCATTTGCTAGAATTTCAAACAAGTCATTCTTAAAGGAAATCAACCCTGAATATTCTTTGGAAAGACTGATGCTGAACTGAAACTACAAAACTTTGGCCACCTGATGGCAAAGAGCTGACTCACTAAAAAAGACCCTGGTGCTGGGAAAGATTGAGGGCAGGAGGAGAAGATGGCAACAGAGGATGAGATGGTTGGATGGCACCACTGATTCAATGGACATGAACTTGGGGAAACTCCAGGAAATGGTAAGGGACAGAGAAGCCTGGCCTGCTGCAGTCCATGGGGTCCCAATGAGTTGGACATGATTTGGCAATTGAAAAACAACAACAACAACAAATCCCTTAAGAAAAAAAAAAAAAACTAGGAATAAATCTACTATATGACCAAGCAATCCCACAATACCATGCATATACCCTGAGAAAGCAACAATTCTAAAAGATACATGTACCTCAGTGTGCATTGCAGCAATATTTACAATAGTCAGGACATAGAAGCAACCTAGATGTCTATCAACAGATGAACAAATAAAGAAGATGTGGTACATATATACAATGTAATATTACTCAGCCATTAAAAAAAAAAGAACGAATTTGAGTCAACAGTAGCAAGGTGGATGAACCTAGAGCCTCTTATGGAGAGTAAGTCAGAAAGAGAAAACAAATATCATATTAATGCAGAAATATGGAATCTAGAAAAAATGCTAGAGATTAATCTATTTACATGGAGGGAATGGAGACACAGATGTCAAGAACAGGTTTGTGGACATAGAGGGGAAGATGAGAGTGGGACAAATTGAGAAAGTACCATTGACATATATACAATATCATGTGTAAAATAGTGGGAACTTGCTGTATAATACAAGGGCCCTAACCTGGTGCTCTGTGATGACCTAGAGAGGGGGAAGGAGACTCAAGAAGGAAAGGATATATTTCAGTCCCTGGATTGGGAAGATCCTCTGGAGAAGCAAATGGCAATCCACTCCAGTATTCTTGCCTGGAGAATTCCATGGACAGGGAAGCCTGGTGGGCTACAGTTCATGAGGTCGCAAAGAGACACGACTGAAGTGACTTAGCAGCAGTAGCAGCAGCATATATGTATATATATATAATTATGACTGATTCATGTTGTTGTATGGGAGAAACCAACACAATATTTGTAAAGCAATTTTCCTCCAATTAAAAAAAAAACTTTTTTTTATTTTTATTTTTACTTTATTTTACTTTACATTACTGTATTGGTTTTGCCATACATTGACATGAATCTGTCTCAGGTGTACATGAGTTCCCAATCCTGAACCCCTCCCACCACCTCCCACCCCATATCAACTCTCTGGATCATCCCCATGCACCAGTCCCAAGCATCCTGTATCTTGTATTGAACATATACTGGTGATTCATGTCTTTCATGATAGTATACATGTTTCAGTGCCATTCTCCCAAATCAGGAAATGAAGAGGAAAACTCTGTGTATTTCAGTTGATGTAGAAAAAGGATAAAGGCTGGTAAGCAGTGGAGGATGAACAGGAAGAATACATCAAACCAACTCTTGTGGACCGTGTTCCTCCAACTGTTAAGAAAGAGGAGGTGGGGTTCTTCTTTGAAGCAGTTCCAGTCAAATCCTCAAAAATGTGCCATAAGGCAAAACCTTGGGAGGGGGACCAGTGTTGAATAAGTTACCTGATAATCAATTATCTTCAACTTGATGTCCTACTGGTTTTAAAGTGGCCCTGCCTCTTGATTTTCCCATCACACTCAATGACATAGCCAGTGTCTTACATGCATAGAATGAAAATCTGGTGTCATCCTTGAATCTGTACTCTCTCAATTTCTATATCCAAAATACTTCTTACCTGTTTCTTCTTTTCCATTCTTCTTACAATCACTCTAGATCAGAATCTCTTTGCTTTTTATTTTGACCAGGGCTTTCTCTTATTGAGGATACTCAAGGAACAAGGGAGACTTGGAATTGGACCAGAGAGGGGCATGTGAACCAGGACTCTAAGACCCAACTCTGCTTCAACCTGATGCAACTGTTAGGGTTGTGTGTACGGTTGTCAGATTTAGCAAATAAAAATAAAGGACACTCAGTTATACTTAAATTTCACAACAATAGTAAATAATATTTTAGTGTAAATATGCATCAACTATTGCATGGGGCATACTTCTACTAAAAACTTATCTGTTATTTATCTCGAATTTAACTTGAACTCTGTGCATGCTTAGTCACTCAGTGTTAGAGTTTTTGTTATCCTTTGGACTGTAGCCCACCAGGCTCCTCTACCCATGGGATTGTCCAAGCAAGAATACTGGAGTGGGTTGCTGTGTCCTTCTCCAAGGGGTCTTCTGGACCCAGGGATTGAACCCACATCTCCTGTGTCTCCTGCATTGCAGGTGGATTCTTTTACCCACTGAGCTATGAACTGAGAATCTTGTATTTTACCTGACAGACCTAGTTACAGGTTGCAGAAAGCAGGAAAGAAGTGGTATCTGAGTAAAGGTTCAAGGTACCTCAACTGTATCTTATCATGTCTAATAAATGGCCACATGTCTTGCAGCCTAAAACTTCATGGGATATAGATAAATATTTGAATGTTTGAAACCAGGCTCGAAGGTCTGTAGAGAATTCATATCACTTTATCTGCTTAATTTGGAATGGTGAGAATTAGACTTTACTTTCAAAACCAGGGTAGGCTCAAGTCAAAAATGAGAGTCTTAGAACATAGATTCTAAAATATTTTATAATATGAAGTTCACTGAAAGAGTAGTTTACAATACTATGTGTGTATATAAGATGTATCATATATACAAAAAGAGATAAATATATATGTTGATATATATTGTCATCATTACATACTTTATATAAGCACATGGATATACCCACATAGAAATAGTAAAAGAATAGAAGAAAAGACATTGATGTGTTAACTAGTTATTTCTGGGTTCCATCTTGGAATGGAAAGTCAAGTGGGGCTTATGAAGCATCATGATGAAAAAATCTAATGGAGGTGATGGAATTCCAGTTGAGCTATTTCAAATCCTAAAAGATGACGCTGTGAAAGTGCTGCACTCAATACACCAGCAAATTGGGAACACTCAGCTGTGGCCACAGGACTAGAAAAAGTCAGTTTTCATTCCAATCCCAAAGAAAGGCAATGCCAAAGAATGCTCAAACTACTGCACAATTGCACTCATTTCACACACTAGCAAAGTAATGCTCAAAATTCTCCAAGCCAGGCTTCAACAGTACATGAACCATGAACTTCCAGGTGTTCAAGCTGGCTTTAGAAAAGGCAGAGGAACAAGAGATCAAATTGCCAACATCCGCTGGATCATGGAAAAAGCAAGAGAGTTCCATAAAAACATCTATTTCTGCTTTATTGACTATGTCAAAGCCTTTGACTGTATGGATCACAACAAACTGTGGAAAATTCTTCAACAGATGGGAATACCTGACCACCTTACCTGCCTCCTGAGAAATCTGTATGCAGGTCAGGAAGCAGCAGTTAGAACTGGACATGGAACAACAGACTGGTTCCAAATAGGAAAAGGAGTATGTCAAGGCTGTATATTGTCACCCTGTTTATTTAACTTATATTCAGACTACATCAAGGGAAATGCCATGTTGGATGAAGCACAAGCTGGAATCAAGATTGCCACGAGAAACATCAATAATCTCAGATACGCAGATGACACCACCCTTATGGAGGAAAGAAAAGGAGAACTAAAGAGCCTCTTGATGAAAGTGAAAGAGTAGAGTGAAAAAGTTGTCTTAAAACTCAACATTCAAAAAACTAAGATCATGGCATCCAGTCCCATCACTTCATGGCAAATTGATGGGGAAACAGTGGGAGACTTTATTTGGGGGGTCTCAAAATCACTGCAGATGGTGACTGCAGCCATGAAATTAAAAGATGCTTGCTCCTTGGAAGAAAAGTTATGACCAACCTAGACAACAGATTAGAAAGAGAGACATTACTTTGCCAACAAAGGTCCATCTAGTCAAAGCTATGGTTTTTCCAGTAGAAATTTTCAATATGAGAGTTGGACTATAAAGAAAGCTGAGCACTGAAGAATTGATGGTGAATTGAACTGTGGTGTTGGAGAACTCTTGAGAGTCCCTTGGATTGCAAGGAGATCGAACAAGTCAATCCTAAAGGAAATCAGTCCTGAATATTAATTGGAAGAACTGATGATGAAGTTGAAACTCAAATACTTTGATCACCTGATGCGAAAAACTGACTCATTGGAAAATAGCTGGATGCTTGGAAAGACTGAAGGCAGGAGGAAAAGGATAACAGAGGATGAGATGGTTGGATGGCATCACCAACTCATCATGGACATGAGTTTGAGCAAGCTCTGGGAGTTGGTGATGGACAGGGAAACCTGGTGTGCTGCAGTCCTTGGGGTCACAAAGAGTCAAACAGGACTGAGCTACTGAACTGAACTGAATTTCTGGGTGGTGGGATCATGAAAGTGTATGCATGAGTGTTCCGTCATGTCTGATACTTTTGCCACACCATGGACTGTAGCCCACCATGCTCTTCTGTACGTGGGATATTCCAGGCAAGAATACTGGAGTGGGTTGCCATTTCCTTCTCTAGGGGATCTTCCTGACCCAGGAATTGAAGCCATATCTCTTGCTTCTTCTGCATTGGCAAGCAGATTCTTTACCATTACGCCATGTGGGAAGGTGGGATCATGACTGAATAATTTAAATATGTGGCATTTTTCAAATTTCCTCTACAGTCTTCAAAGTAGAGTTTTCTAATATTGCTCAGTTTCAATGTGGAATTATTTTTCAAATATACAGCATGACTTTTTAAAAACCCCATTTCCCCAAATATTCTCAAATAACTAACATATCTCCTAAAGTCTTTCTTTTTCCACCCACATTTCAAAGTCTCCTCAAATCTGCTGTATTAGTCAAAACATAGTCTATTCCAAGTCTTAGATAACAGAGTAACTTATATCATAACTGAAAAGTCCAGAATGGTTTTGACTTTAAGCATAGCAGAGAGGGCAATGGCAGCCCATTCTGGTACTCTTGCCTGAAAAATCCCATGGATGGAGGAGCCTGGTAGGCTGCAGTCCATGCAGTCGCGAAGAGTCTGCCACGACTGAATGACTTCACTTTCACTTTTCACTTTCATATATTGGAGAAGGCAATGGCAACCCACTCCAGTGTCCTTGCTTGGAGAATCCCAAGGATGGCGGAGCCTGTTGGGCTGCCATCTATGGGGCTGCAGAGAGTCGGACATGACTGAAGCAACTTAGCAGCAGCAGCAGCAAATTTTCAAACTGAATTTTTGGGATGCCCTGAAGGGTGGACTTTTGAGCAAAAACATTTATTCATGGGAAACCTTGGTATATTATATTAATATTCTCTCTTTTAAACTTAATTCAAAACACTATTTCCTTAATCTTTCAGTTCAATTTATAAATGATATTATTCCATGTATCAGTTGAACCTCTTTTAACAATCATTGGCTACAGAGATTTTACAATGTAATTACTTATATACATTCCCTTCAATATTTTAAAATTGTAGTTAAAAATGTAATATCTTTGATTCCCTTTTAAAGGACACCCAGATGATTAGAGAAACCTCCATATGCACTTCAGTAATTATCATAAATACTAGCTTCAAGATTTCCTACATGGTCAAATCTTATAATGTTGTAAAAATTCAACTAATTATCAGACATTTAAGCAAATACTCAGTCCATTACTCAGTTATGCATTTGCTGCTGTTCCAGGATAAAAAATCTCCGTAAGATTTTTTTTTTTTTTTTTTAAGCTTAAGCTGCTAAAATCTGGACAAACTTTTTTGGGGAAAAAATAGCTAAGATGACAAAGAATTAGCCTGCAATGCAGGAGATCCAGGTTTAATCCCTGGGTCAGGAAGATCCCCTGAAGGAGGAAATGGCAACCCATTCCAGTATTCTTGCCTGGAGAATTCCATGAACAGTGGAACCAGGCAGGCTATGATCCATGGGGTCGCAATGAGTCGATACGACTGAGTGACTAACACTTTTACGTTTTACTTTTCAGACTGCTGAAATCTGCACAAATTATATTTCGCCACAAAAATCCACATTCCTATAGATTTGAGCACTTCACCCCTCCATGCTCAATTCTCAGAGCTAGAATTTCACTTCTCCTTGGAGTTAAAGACATTTATTCCTTATGAGGCAACCACCTTCTCAGCTGGTGAGGCTGAGGTGGCTTGAAGACCAGGGGGTTCTTCTGGGGGTGAAATCTGGAATTGGAGTTATCCAAGATCATGACCCTAAAACTAAACTAAACTTATCTCTGTGGTTAGAGTGTCATGGAATCTGCTTAGAAGTCTCTAGAGTCCATATCTTTGGGTTAAATCTTATCATTTCATAACTCTCCCAACTTATCCCAGGAAATTAGTGTTTCAGATAAACTACTATTTCTCTGAGCGAACAATGAATGAATGCATGCTAAATCTCTATAGTCATGTTCGACTCTGTGTGTATGTGAACACACACACATACACACACACACTTCCTTAAATATCTGATGGTTTTACGTTCTTTAGCTCTCTAGAAGTATCTATATGTCTCTCTCGCAATTTTAATACTGGATGCCACATACCACAGGCACAACCCCAGGAGGCACCAGAGACCACAATGTGAACAAGACCTTCTGAAACTGTGCAACCTTTCAAAGATATTAAAGCTTTTTCATGGAACCATGACATTCTTTTAATTGGAAGAAATCCTATATTCAGTTCAGTTCAGTTCATTCGCTCCGTCGTGTTCGACTGTTTGCAACCCCAAGAATCGCAGCACACCAGGCCTCCCTGTCCATCACCAACTCCCGGAGTTCACTCAGACTCACACCCATCGAGTCAGTGATACCATCCAGCCATCTCACCCTCTGTCGTCCCCTTCTCCTCCAGCCCCTAATCCCTCCCAGCATCAGCATTTTGCATTACCACCAACAGCGTGTGAGTTCATATAAAGTTGTTATAAAATATTGGCTATATTCCCTGTGCTGTACAATATATCCCCGTAATATATCTATTTTATACCGGGTAGTTTGTGCCTCTTAATTCCCCTCACCCTTTCTTCTCCTCCCTGCCCTCCACTGGCAGCCACCAGTCTGTTCTCTGTGTATGTGAGTCTATTTCTGCCTTGCTGTATTTGTTCATTCATTTTAGTTTGTAGATTTCATATATAAGTGAAAACACAGGGTATTTGTACCTTCCCATCTGACTTAATCCACTAAGCATAATACCCTCTAGGTCCATCCATGTTGTTGCTAATGTCAAAATTTAATTCTTTTTTATGGCTAAGTAATATTCCATCCCATTATGAACATGTATACCACATCTTCTTTATCCAGTCATGTTGGTGGACAAGAAAACTGGGCAGCAATACTCATATCGGGCAAAGCAGACTTAAAAATCTATAACAAAACACAAGAAGGGCATTATATAATGATAAGCAATTCAGTCCAAGAAGAGGATATATCATTTGTAAACATAAATGTATCTACTATAGAAACATCTAAATATATAAAGCAACTATTAACAGACATAGAGGAAGACATTGACAGTAACATAATAATGCAAGAGGACTTTAGTAGCCTACTTATATCAATGGACAGATTATCCATTCAGAAAATCAATAAGGAAATAGTGGCCTTAAAAGACACATTAGATTAGATAGGCTTAATAGATAGCCACAGAACATTCCATCAAGATCAGCAGAATACATATTCTTTTCAAGTGCACATGAAACTTTATCAAAGATATATTACATGCTAAGCTACGAAATAAGTTTCAGTAAATTGCAAAAGATTGAAATTATTTCACATATTTTTTCTTACTATCAGTTCAGTT
>SJXQ01011184.1:393037-460648 GCA_006408695.1 Aepyceros melampus | reverse complement strand
TGGATGTGAGAGTTGGACTGTGAAGAAGGCTGAGCGCTGAAGAATTGATGCTTTTGAACTGTGGTGTTGGAGAAGACTCTTGAGAGTCCCTTGGACTGCAAGGAGATCCAACCAGTCCATTCTGAGGGAGATCAGCCCTGGGATTTCTTTGGAAGGAATAATACTAAAACTGAAGCTCCAGTACTTTGGCCACCTCATGCGAAGAGTTGACTCATTGGAAAAGACTCTGATGCTGGGAGGGATTGGGGGTAGGAGGAGAAGGGGACGACTGAGGATAAGATGGCTGGATGGCATCACGAACTCGATGGATGTGAGTCTGAATGAACTCTGGGAGTTAGTGATGGACAGGGAGGCCTGGCGTGCTGCGATTCATGGGGTCGCAAAGAGTCGGACACGACTGAGCGACTGAACTGAACTGAACTGAACTGAAGTGACTTAGCACAAGCTCCCACATCTAGGAATTGGTGACTAGCATTTGAACTCAGGAAGCTTAACTCCAGAGGTCATGATCTAATCTGATGAGCATTTATCTTGCTTTTAATTATTGAAAATCAAGGTAACAGGGAATTATTTTTTTGTCTCTGGTTCACATGCTAATTATCATCTTGACAATGACTTACATTTCGCCTTTTTTAGATTTTTCTAAATTACACTGCTATAACCAAGTCGACTACCAACTAATTTCAAAGTCTGTATTTCTATTTGTTTTTCATAATTATATCAATGCCAGATTATGATGCCAAGTGACAGCATTTAACTTTCAATGCGTTAGTAAGCTAGTTTGACAGCATGTAGCTTTCACATCCTAGTGTCAAAATGACAATATTTGCTCAGCATCTGCCATTGTATTCATTAATTCTTTAATGTTTATAATGAAAAAATTACTCTTTCTCAGCAATGGGTTCTAGTCAAAGATATTTTCATGAACTAAGAAATTAATTTATTGGCTTAGTTATAAATTAAGAATTTAATTTGACATCATGAAAATGATTTAGTGAAGGGGAGTGTCACACTATCTTGAATGCTGCAGGCTAATGAGAAAACCATACTGCCAAAGTCTTCCACAATACATGATGCATGTGAGAGCCAAGTTGACCTCATGACAAGCTATAGGGACAAATAGTCCTTGGCAGCTTGAACAAAGAAAGTGACGGGAGAATTGAGTCATCAGAAGGAACAAAATGGTGTTCCTAAAAAAAGAACAAAACAAAAAAAAACATGTGACTTTGCACTTAAACTGCCACATTTAAATTTTGAGCAAAACTGAAACTAGATCTCTTCTTTATATATATATTATTTAATGTAGTTTATCAATAAATTTGTGAGTAAAGACATTAGGAAGAGTTGATATGTGTATAAGTAAATAAATGTATGTAAATATACATACATTTATTGTAAGGTATTATTAGTGAGGCAGGCTGGGTTAAAGTAACTGATCGATTCCAAAATTTTAGTTTTTAATGCAATCAATGTTTACTTCTCACAAACATAACAAACCAAGGTGATACATGGCTCAATGTCATATGATAATTCCATAGTCTTCTATCTTAAAACTGTGTCATTCTCTGAGCCTCGCCAATATCATCATCCAAATTCAGGAAAAAGAAGGAAAGAACTTAGACGCTTATATGGGTCAGCATAGAAATAAAACCGGAGAAGGCAATGCCATCCCACTCCAGTACTCTTGCCTGGAAAATCCCATGGATGGAGGAGCCTGGTAGGCTATAGTCCATCGGGTCGCTAAGAGTTGGACACGACTGAGCGACTTCCCTTTCACTTTTCACTTTCATGCATTGGAGAAGGAAATGGCAACCCACTCCAGTGTTCTTGCCTTGAGAATCCCAGGGACAGGGGAGCCTGGTGGGCTGCCGTCTATGGGGTCGCACAGAATCAGACACGACTGAAGCGACTTAGCAGCAGCAGGAGCAGAAATGAAACAGACCATATCTATTCACATACTTTGGAGATAAAGTAAATGTGAGTCTTATTTGCCATTAAAAAGAAATCAAAGGACAGAGTTTGGGAGTGCCAGAGCAACTGGAAATTAAAAGGAGGAAATGCTGGAAAAGAGGAAACCACAGGAAACAAATTCTAAACCTAAGTATAAGCTTCCCTTGAGTCCTTGGATGATTCCTGAACTGCACACCAGCAGCATGAGAATGCAAAGTGTCCACAGGCAAAATCCAACTGGAAACCCTGAATTGCTGATCAGAGGTTTCAGCAGCTCCCTCTTCATGGGAGGCAGAGTTTTGGGTTCAGGTCAAGTTACATAAAAGGGAATTGGTAAACACCTTGAGCTGGTATTAGAAGGATGCCACAAAAGAAAATAACAAGTCTCAGGATTGTAGTATTTGTTTTAGAACTTGGAAAACAAACAACAAACAAACAAAAATTGGAATAGACTACTTTTCCAAGACACAAACCTAAACCCCCAAGATCCAGATGATCCCTCTTAATTTAACTGTCTGCCAGAACAAAACTCAACACTACAGAGAGGGAAGTAATAGAGTCTAGAATCTTTACAACCTACCATTCACAATATCCAGTTTACAACAAAACATAATGTGAAAGGTATATCTTGTGGGTGTATTGCGGGTTCAGTTCCAGATCACTGAAATAAGCACTTATAATGATCAAGCAAGCAAACTTTTTGCTTTCCCAATGCATATAAAAGTTATATTTACACTGCTGCTGCTGCTAAGTCACTTCAATCGTGTCCGACTCTGTGTGACCCCATAGACGGCAGCCCACCAGGCTCCCCCATCCCTGGGATTCTCCAGGCAAAAACTATAGTCAGTAGCATTTTGTCAAAAAATATACATATCTTAACTAAAAAATACTTTATTGCTAAAACATGCTAGCCATCTTCTGAGCCTTTGGTGAGCCATAATCTTTTTGCAATAGCTACACTGAAGGTCACTGATCACAGATCACCATAACACATGTAATAATAATGGAAAAGTCTTAAATATTGTGAGAATTACCAAAATTTGACACATTGGAAACGAAGCTCTTATAGATTTGCTTGACAGCAGGGTTGCCAGAAATCTTCAACACTGTGGCAAAATGCAATAATGGCAAAGAATAAAGCAAAGCAAAATAAAATGAGGTATGCTTGTAATCATTAGACATCCTAAACATAGCAATGTGACCTGTAGTCAAAAACAAATCATTCAATGGAAACGTTGACAACCAAAATATTGTAATTAGCAGACATAGATTTAAAAACAGAGAAATAAGTTAAAGAATTTTCAGTAAAACTTTAATTAGTGAATATTTGTGGAATTTCAGGAAAATGTTAAAACTAAACCAAATGAACCAAATGAATACTCTAAAACTGAAAAGTAAAAATTTGCTACCTGAAAAGTAAAAAGAAGAAACATTGTTTGAACAGTAGGTTGAAAAGAAAATAATAGAGCCTCAATGACTTGTGATAAAATGTCAAGTGACTAGTGTATGTTAATTGAAATCTCAGAGGAGATGAAAGAAAAAATAAGGCAGAAAGATATGTCAAGAAAGACTGGTAAAAAATAGTTCACATTTAATCAGAAATAGAAACAAAGATTAAAGAAATTTAGAAAATTTCAAGCAGGAAAAATGTGAAGAAAACCACACATAAGCACATCAAATTTAAACTACTTATAGCAAGAAAAAAAGAGACTGAAAAAAAATCTCAATGGCAGAGAGAAAAAATGCATATACCTACAGGGAATGCTGGCTAAATTCCTGCCAGAAACAACGGAAAATAGAAATCAGTGTGATGACCTTTAACATGCTGAGAAAAACAATAATCAAAATAATTGCTAACTAGAATTGTGCATCCAATAAAAATTTATTGTAAAATTGAAGTTGAAATAAATATGTTCATTTTCTCAGTCATGCCCAACTTTTGCGACTATATAGACTGTAGTTTGCCAGGGATTTTAGTTCATGGGATTTTCCAGGCAAGAATACTTGAGTGGGTAGCCATTTCCTATTCCATAAAATAAATATAATTTCAGACAAACATAAGCTGAGAGACATTTTTTTCCACTCCAAAAAATACAAAGGAAATTATTTAAGCATGATGAAAAATCAGATAAAAATTCACATGTACAGAGAGTAATAAAGAGAACTGAAAATAGTAACTGTGTGGGTAAACACATATAAAAATATCTTTTTTCTTAAATTATTTAAAAGTTAATTGACTCAAGACAAATAATAATATATTTGGTGTTTATATTATACAAAGCAATAAAATACATGATGAAAGAAGGATGAGAGGGAGTGTACATGAAATTATACTGTAGTAAAGTTCTTACAATGTACATGATATGGTAAAACATTAATTTAATATATATTCTGAGAAGTTAAGGATATATATTTTAATCATAGAGTAACTAACAAAACATAAATATAAAGAAGCATCTCCCGGAGTTTGCTCAGACTTATGAGTCAAGTGCAAACTCCGGGAGATGTTGAAGGACAGAGAAGCCTGGAGTGCTGCGGTCCACGGGGTTGAAAGTCAGACGCAATTCAGATCCTGAACAGTAGCAACCCCAAAAAGGTTCAAGTGACATAGAAGCAAAGAACAGGAGCTACTAATAGGAAGCAACTAACAAAATGGTTAGCTCAAACCTAATCATAGCAGTGATTATACTAAATGTAAATGGAGTAAATACTTTGATTAAAATGGGAAAATATCTCAGGCTAGACTAAAAAAAAAAAAAAAGAAAGTCCCAAACATACACCACTTACAAGAGTCACATTTCCTTAAGATCTAGAGAAGCTCACTGCTAAGCTGCTGCTAAGTCACTTCAGTCATGTCTGACTCTGTGCGAGCCCATAGACGGCAGCCCACCAGGCTCCCTCGTCCCTGGGATTCTCCAGGCAAGAACACAGGAGTGGGCTGCCATTTCCTTCTCCAATGCATGAAAGTGAAAAGTGAAAGTGAAGTCGCTCAGTTGTGTCTGACCCTTAGCATGGACTGCAGCCTACCAGGCTCCTCCATCCATGGGATTTTCCCAGCAAGAGTACTGGAGGGGGGTGCCATTGCCTTCTCCGAGAAGCTCACTACACAAACTTAAAACCAAGGAAAATTGGAGTTACTTTATTAATATCAAATAAAGTCAATTTTAAGACCAGAGATACTAATAATGAGGGACATTTCAAATGATAAAGAGTCAAATCCTCAAGAAGACATGATAACCTAAACGTATGTCTTCATTATAAGGAATTTCAAATACATTGAACTCTATAGGAAGAAATAGAACCAAAGCTATACTTTCTACCCCTGCAAAGATGTTGAAACTATATCTGTTATTCCAAAGAGCAAATATTTGGGCCCGATATTACTGACATTCTCTTTAGTATTCCCTTAGAGCACATTCTATTATTTGTTCCTTTAATTTAAGAATATACTTTTAATTTTAGCTTTTTTTCCTCTATTGAGCTTAGTTCTGTCTCTATTTTCCTTTTAAAAATAACTGTGCATTTCTAGGTATGATAGACAAAATGTATACAGTGTGCATATGTTCAGAATGCCAGTAAGCTTGGACTAAAGTTTACGAGGGCATCAAACTCGTCAATCCTAAAGGAAATCAACCCTGAATATACAGTGGTAGGGCTGATGCTGAAACTGAAGCTCCAATATTTTGCCCATCTGATATGAAGACCTGACTCATTGGGAAAGCCCTGATGCTGGGAAAGATTGAGGGCAGGAGGAAAAGGGGAGGACAGAGGACAGGATGGTTGGATGGCATCATTGACTCAATGGACATGAGTCTGAGAAAACTCTGGGAGATAGTGAGTGAAGGACAGGGAAGGCTGGCATAGGGCAAGTCAACTGGGTTGCCAAAGAGTTGTGCGTGACTTAGCGGCTGAGCAACAACAATGAAAATTATGGACCAGTATAAGCCCGAGGATGCATTGTGGTAGCTTCTATAGGCTTGAGGGTAAACCTAGATTCTGTAAGCAGGTGAAAGTAGGTGAGAGAAGTCGGTATGTAACGAGCACACACTATCATCAAGGCTTGTGCTGAATACTTGATGTCTATCACATACCTAATTCTTGCAGTATCCTATAAGTAAGCATCCTTTTGCAAGTGTTAGATTTGAGGATACTGCCCAAGATCACATAGTTTATAGACAATGGAGATGAGTTACAGATTCTGTTTCCCATGACCCTAAAGCCCAGAGAGTGTCACACAGAGAGAAGTCAGTCAGAAAAACAAATGCCACGTGTTAATGCGTATATATGAGACCTAGAAAAAATGACAGAGGTTATCTTATTTGCAAAGCAGAAATAGACACAGACATAGAGAACAAAAGTGTGGATAGCAAAGGGGGAAGCAGGGGTGGGAGGAATTGAGAGATGGAGGTTGACACCATACACTACTGATCCTACGTATACAGTTGAGAACTAGTGAGGATATCCTGTATGTAGCACAGGGAACCCTGCTCAAAGCCCTGAAGTGCCCTACATGGGAAGGGAGTCCAAAAGGACGGGGATATATGTCTACGCATGGCTGATTCATTCTGCTGTACGGTAGAAACTAACACAGCGTTGCAAAGTATCTATACTTCAGTGAAAATCAATTTTAAAACAAGCCTGCATTTCTATCACCAAATGAACTTCTACCAATAATGAGAAAGTAAGACCTATGCTGAGGAAGATGGAGGAAAGATAATGCATCTGTGCCTGGGCAAGACACTGATACGCCAAGTCTGATCATTAAAATGACTGGGGAAGGCAAGCGAGAGAGACTGGAAAAGGCAGAGGAAAGAGAAAGGAGGAACGACACATCTTTTCAGAATAAAACCCTGGTGGTAAAGGGTAGCCTGGCTCTGTTCCCCACTTCCTGGTTTGTCTTTAGACAAGACTGTCTCCCTTTCTGAGACTCAATTTCCTCATCCATAAGATGAGGGAAGTAGAGGGACAGATTTTAAAGATGGCATCCAGGTCAAAACTTCCATCCTTCTCAGGCCAGGCTGCCAATTTCCCTACACCAGCCACAGTGGCCAAAAAATGCACTGCAGACTTCGTCAAACCTGTATCAGCAGGAGAAGCAAAGGTAGAGAAACACCTCAGGCCAAACTCATTAACAGTGTTTCATTAATCACAGTTTGTGTTTCAAATCCAAAGACAATCTGTCCAATTAACATTAAAGCTCTGGCAGCCATAGGAAGACCTTTAGGAAAAGGCAATTTGACACAATTGCTAATAATGCTCGCATTTAGAAGAATGGCTCCCAAACATAATATTCTCCTGGTGACAGCTTGAGTCCTGACAAGGAGGGACAGAGATTTCAGGCACCTCCACAATCTGATCCTTTCTCTCCACCTGGGCTCACTGCCCCGACGCTTGTCATAGGCCAGCTGCCTTTTTTGTTGCTGTTCAGTTGCTAAGCCCTGCCCAACTTTGGGACCCCATAGGGTGCAGCACACCAGGCTCCTCTGTCCTTCACTATCTCCCGGAATTTGATCAAATTCATGTCCACTGAAACAGTGATGCCATCTATCCAGCTTATCCTCCACCATCCCCTTTTGCCTTCAGTCTGTCCCAGCATCAGGGTCTTTTCCAATGAGTCAGTTCTTTGCATCAGATGGCCAGAGTATTGGAGCTTCAACTTCACCATCAGCCCTTCCAACAAATATTCAAGGTTGATTTCCTTTAGGATAGACTGGTTTGATCTCCCTGCTATCCAAGGGACTCTCAAGAGTCTTCTCCAGCACTGCAGTTAGAAAGCATTAATTCAGGCCCAGTCTTTAACACACCACTGTCATTAATATCTCTGTACTCGGTCCATTTGAACACACAGCCTTTTGCCAAACTCGAGTTTGTGTGCCCCAAAGCACAGTGAAGCCAGGCAAACAGAAACGTTGGAGTTTAGAGAAGAGAAAAGTTTACTGCAAAGGCCAAGCAAGGATTATAAGTTGCTCACGCCCCAAAGACCTGAACTCCCTGGTGGCTTTCAGGGAACAGTTTCTTAAAGGCAAAATTTGGGGTGAGGGCTGCAGGTGAGTGCCTCTCTTTTGATTGGTTGGCAGGGAGGTAACAGATGGTCCTCTAGAAATCCTGTGCTCAGCTTGAAGTTACTATTCTCCACCCAGGGGGCAGACACCTTTAGTCCTGTTGTTGCTGTAGAGTCACCTAGTCATGTCCAACTCTTTGGGGACCCTTTGCACTGTAGCCCACCAGGATCCGCGGTCCATGGGATTTCCCAGGCAAGAATGCTGGAGTAAGATGCAATTTCCTACTCCAGGGGACCTTCCTGACCCAGGGACTGAACTCACATCTCCTGCTGGCGTCTCTTGCACTGCAGGCAGATTCTTTACCACTGAGCCACCAGGTAAGCCTCAGCTCCAGTGGAAGAACTCAGATGCATGTGTCCGATGGCTCTGCATATCCACTGGAGAGGGCTGGTATCTGCTTTGTACTGTACCATGTGTGTGCTCAGTTGTATCCACCTGTTTTGTGACCCCATGGACTGCAGCCCGCCAGGTTCCTCTGTCCATGGGGTTCCCCAGGCAAGAATGCTAGAGTGGGTTGCCATTTCCTCCTCCAGGGGATCTTTCCGACCCAGGGGTCAAACCCACATCTCTTGCAGCTTCTGCATGGCAGGCAGGTTCTTTACCACAAGTGCCACCTGGGAAGCCCAGGTCTCCACCTTATAGCTGCACTATTGTTTCTTTTTATTATTATTATTTACTTATTTTCTTATATTGGTTTTCCCATATATCACCATGTATCTGCCACAGGTATACATGTGTTCCCCATCCTGAAACCCCCTCCCTCGTCCCTCCCTGTACCATCCCTCTGGGTCGTCCGAGTGCACCAGCCCCAAGCACCCAGTATCATGCATTGAACCTGGGCTGGCGACTCATTTCATATATGATATTTTACATGTTTCAATGTTTCATGACTGCTCCTCCTTTGGGTCTGCAGTGCCTTCACCACTCTGAACCGTTTGAATATGCTCTTTGGAACTCACGGAAGGCCTACAGGAGAAGATTTTTGTACCTAGGAAGGCCCCACGGAGTTCTGCTGAGTTTTAAGCCCACATGCTTTCCCAGTTATTTTGTGGCCTAGCCAAAGCCTCTCCATATTATATTCCCAGTAATATTGATACTTATTCCAATAAATAATTATTAACTATATTGAGACTTGTGTTTGAATCTCACCACAATCGATTATTAACATGGAGATGATTGTTTTTAAGTAGTAGATACACGCAGACAAAAACATTCTAATACCACAAAGAGCTATACAATAAAACCTAAATCTCCCTTCCTCTCTAACTACCAGGATCCCCTTTGGATGCACTCTCAAGTTAATAATATCTTGTATTTTCTTCCAAAGACATGCATATAAGAATATACATAAATTAAAATAAAAGTTCCCCACACAAATAGTAATAGGCACATCATTTTACACTTAGCTAAACAAAATATCTTGGTTGTGGTTTCATACGAGTACATATAAAATTGACCTTTCTGAGCATCAGTGACTTTTTAGGTGAAGTGGCATAAAGAAGTGATTCGAACTGGCTCTTGGGTGCCTACTCTGGGTACATACCTACTCCCTGAGTGCATAGCCCCTAGGACACTCTATTATAATTGTCTGATAGTACCTTATGCAACTCTGCTGCTGCTAAGTCACTTTAGTCATGTCTGACTCTGTGTGACCCCAAGATGGCAAACCACCAGGCTCCCCCATCCCTGGGATTCTCCAGGCAAGAACACTGGAGTGGGTTGCCATTTCCTTCTCCAATGCATGAAAGTGAAAAGTGAAAGTGAAGTCGCTAAGTAGTGTCTGACCCTCAGCGACCCCATGGACTGTAGCCCACCAGGCTCCTCCATCCATGGGATTTTCCAGGCAGGAGTACTGGAGTGGGGTGCCATTGCCTTCTCCTATGCAACTCTGGCAACACATTATTGCTATTTGTGGGCTGAATGACGACGAATCTAAGGACTACTGTGGTGGTTAATGGTATTTTACTGACTCCTAGTCAATTGACTGGGAGGCTGAGATCCTTGGTAGAACATTATTTCTGGATGTGTCTGTGAGGGTGTTCAGGAAGAGAGTAGTTTTTGAATTGGTGGAGTGCCAAAAGGCCATCCTCATGAGTGTAGGTGGGCATCACTCAACCCAGTGAAGGCCTGGCGAGAACAAAGCACAGAGGAAGAGTGAGTTTTCCCCTCTTTGCCTGAGCTGGGACAGCCATCTCTGCCCTTGGACTTGGTGCTTCTAGGTCTCAGGACTCCAGACTTGGGCTGGAGGGACCTATATCATCAACCGCTATGGCTCTCGGAACTCCAGACTGATACTGAACACCAGTAGCTTTCCTGGTTCTGTGGCTCTCAGGTGGCAGATCATGGGACTTCTGATAAGCAATCTCCTCCTATCTGTCTAAATCTGTTTATCTATCTACCTATTATTGGTTCTGTTCTCTTGAAAACTCCAGTTAATACACAAAATCATAGCATCAAGAACAATACCTGACTTTCACAGTAGGCACAGGATAAATTTTACAACAGAGTGCTGAACTTTATTCTCCATCATTTGCCTGTGTGTATGTGTGTGTGTCTCAGTCGTGATTTACAGATATTTGGAGGCAAACAGGTAGACTGTTTAGGATGAGCTCTGAGAGACCTGGGCTTCTCTGGTGGCTCAGACGGTAATGAATCCACCTGCAACGCAGGAGACCTGGGTTAGATCCCTGGGTCGGGAAGATCCCCTGGAGGAGGGAATGGCTACCCATTCCAGTGGGTATTCTTGCCTGGAGAATTCCATGGATGGAGGAGCCTGGTGGGCTACAATCTATGGGGTCAAAAAGATTTGGACACGACCGAAAGACTTAGACTTTCTGGGAAAAATTATCAGGTCAGGAAATTTATCCCTCCCCCAGCCACCACTTCCCTAAGGAATTTGTTGAATGGGAAAAGCCCCAGAGTTAGAGAGAAGCTCTGGTTGAGGGTCATGGTTGCACAATTCCACAGAGACTCCTGCGACTTCCATCAGGCTCCTGTCAGTCGTCTGCATAGTAGGAGTAAGGGATTGAGCCTAGACAGGATTACTGAGAAGTCTAAATCAGATGACGCACAGGAAAACACTTATGAGATGCAGAGTGGCTTTAAAAGTGACCGTATTACTGAGGGGACCCTGCACTGACACTCTTACCTGGCTACCTTCACGCTTCTAACACCTGATTGAAACAAGGGCCAGAGAGCGAAATGCTCTGGGAAGACTTTAACACATAGAGACACATGAAGAATTGTAGCGTGTGTATGTGTGTGTGTGTGTGTGTGTGTGTGTGTGTGTGTGTGTGGTCTGCCCATTCATTAAAACACCAATCCCTCTGTTAGGGATATGGTGAACAGGAGACCCCTGGGGCAGAAAAAGGCAAGGGGCAGTCTCCAGAAAGCCCCCCAAAGTGGATGAAGGCCTTGGTGTGATAGTCCTTGAGGAAGTCTGAAGTATCGAAAGTAAAGAGAGGCCACCCTGTTGGGAATACTCTTCTGAAGGATAAACTCTTAGACTTGACAGTTTCTGGCAAAGGTGGATAAAGACATCCAATTTTACACGAGCTGGTTTATTGAGAAGAGGGGTGAGAAGAGGGGTGTTGGGGAGGGGCGGGAACTATGCAACTTTGAAACTGCCTAGGTACCCACAACTTAGACACCTCAGATGTGGAGTCTGAAGTTAATAATATACTTTCTGGTCTGGACAGGAATGCTTCAGGTATATTGCTGGGTGGGGTGGGGGTTCCTTTGGGAAAATCATTATGGAGGAAACAAGGAAGCCTCAAGCATTGCTGCGAACTTTCCCAGAGCTTGGCCTTTCTGGAGGGTTGGGCATCCACTGTGCTTACTGGTAATTACCAGACATACTCAGCTGCTCAACGGGCTCAGATGTCAGAGGATGGTGCCTTCCTCCCTCTTCCTCTCTTGCTGCTGGCTGTCTCTCCCTGGGAGTCTTTGCCATTTTCCCTGCAGAGTCCTGCTGGCCCTGGCGGGGAAGCAGAGCATACAGAGGTATGCTGTTGAGTCTTTCCTCTTTTCCCCATGGAATCACTGGACTACACCCGGGGAATGGGAATAAAGGGGTCATTAGATACTGGGGGAGGAGGGGACAACCTTTGAGTCTTTTTTGGGTGACACCTGAGCAATCCAAGTCTGCAATTTCCTCCATGACTGTTCACCCTGCTCAAATAAGTCCCTAATGACAATGTGGGCAATGGATGGAGACAGGGCAGTTGAATGTTAAAATAGATTCCAAGGAGATATTAAAAGCCAAAGGACTACTTAGGGGTGGGGAAAACAGACGGGTGAGCTGAAGGGATGGGATAGGAATTCTGCTGCCTTGTCTGGTAAGAGGCTGAAATCTGCTTTTCATTCTATTGCTCAGCACACCATCATGCTGACGCTTCATAACCCTTCGGTATCTTCCTCTCTATTTCCAGAATCACCAAGCTAACCTGAACCTTAATTGTCTTTCTCCTTGACAATTACAGTTATAGACTCCCTGCCCCCAGGCCCTGCCACTTCCAGTCTACCCTGTAGATGTCACCAAATCAAATGTTCTAAAATATCATTTTAAACCTGTCATTTTCCTGCTTAAAAACTTCAGCAATTCTCCATTGTCTGCAAAGCAAAGGCTGAAAATCTTAGTTTAGAAATCAATGCTGCCAAGATCTTAGACACTCTGTGTCCACTATGAAGGCTGCAACCAGATCCTATTCATCTTTCTGTCCTAAAACTGATAAGTAAGCTCTAGGAGAAAAAAAAAATAGGATTTATTTTTCATTGCTGACACATAATAAGCTCTCAAATGATTGTTGTTGGATGAACATGTTAATTAGCTCATTAAATATTGTATGGCACAGTATACGGTAGGTGTCCAAAGTCTTTGCTGAACGAAAGGGTGAGTGGAGACAGGCAGAGAAGAAAGTGACGCTGTCTTAAAACAGGCAGTTACGTAGATGGATGGCCACTAGGGTTGTGGGCCTCAGAATCAGAGCAAGGCAGTAGAAATTTTGCTGAAGGAGTTAAAGATATAGATAAAGCAGATGCTTAAGGCCATCTGAAATTCAGACCAGATATTGGAAATGGAAGCAGACCAGAGAGGGAGACTGAGCGAGCTGAAGGACCATCAGTTCAGTTCAGTCGCTTGATCATGTCCGACTCTTTGCGACCCCATGAACCACAGCACGCCAGGCCTCCCTGTCCATCACCAACTCTGGAGTCCACCCAAATCCATGTCCATTGAGTCAGTGATGCCATCCAACCACCTCATCCTCTGTTGTCCCCTTCTCTTCCTGCCCTCAATCTTTCCCAGCATCAGGGTCTTTTCAAATGAGTCAGCTCTTTGCATCAGGTGGCCAAAGTATTGGAGTTTCAGCTTCAACATCAGTACTTCTAGTGAACGCCCAGGACTGATCTCCTTTCAGGAAGGACCAAAGGTGGGCAAAAGAGGACAGGTAGTTATGAAAGCAAAGCTGTTAAATGGAGAGTTTGGGAGCCCAGGTAAGGGGACAAGGAGTCATGAGCCATCTGGGTGAAAGCGAGGGACTCAGACATTGTGAACACCAACCAGGATGTGCTGGATAAGTTTTAAAAACTGCTATTGCTTTATATGGGTGGGGCTTCAATTGTGGATAGTATCAGTATCTTTGAGACTTGCACGACAGCTGAAAGCCCATTTGTCAGAAAAATAAATAAACCCACACAATTTTGCACACAATTACAGAAGCTGAGAGATTTCCCTGAAGGCAATCCCAGGTTCAAATAACCTGTTTTATGTAATCTGGACACCTCACATTTACATTATTTTTTTGGTTTTCATCATCTGTAATACATTGAATCCTTGCAACTCTCTGAAATTAGTAATAAATTATTCCTATTTTGAGGAAACTGAACTTTCTTGAGAAAATATGCCTTGTCCAAGGGAGAAGTAAATAGCGGCATATTTGGAGTAGAAGTCAGGTTTTTGGGGTTTGAGTTGAATGGTTTGTTTTTCCGCTCATGTGTTCACCCAAACAAGCTGTGCTGAGACTTCTGCATGAACCAGAAGGCACTTTCATAAGTGCTGTTTGAGCACCTACCATGTACCAAGGACTGTGCGAGGCCCTTGAGACACATCAGGGAACAAAAACAGCCAACATTCCTGTTTTTGTGGAGTCCAGACACAAACCGAAGCCAGTGTTTTCCCAGCCTAAAAGCCTGGATTGGATCATATTCTGGTCATAAATTATTGATTCAGTACTTAATGAAAAGCTATAATCCAGTAGGCAGCATTCTAAGTACTAGTTGTCAAAGGTAGGGTTTTATGTCAGGAAACACTGAACAAGCGCGCCTCATCTTCCATCGCTAGCTATCACAGAATCTACTAATTTTCATTTCTTGTTGTTGTTGTTCTTCTTCCATTAAAATATTTTTAAGCCTGAGTCTCTCTATTTTCCATCTTACCAAAGGGGAAAGACATAAATAAGTCATCTAACACATGGTTGTTCAGAAGAGGACTAATAAAAACTAGACTAAGAGTTGGGATACCCAGTGCCCCAGTACCAGCTTCATCATTTGTGGCACTCGTTTCCCTTGGGAATTAGCTTCCCCACCTGTAGAGCAAGTATATATGTTTCTGCGCTTCTCTTTGTCCTAAACTATGAAGGATGCCTGAGAACTTTGAGTGTGTTTGAGAGAAAAATTTTCAAATTGCAAGGTGGTGATATACAGATGGTGAGAGAAAATTCTCCCTCATAATTAGTAGCTGCCTGCCTTAGCTCTGGCAACTAAACAGCTCTTAGCTGAGTGGGATGTAGGGGGCAGGAAAGGTGAGAGGCAGGACAAAATCTTGGTTTCTCATTAGAGAAGGAGCAAGACAGATCAGTGGATTCAATTGTCGCATGTAGAATATTGCGGGCTGTGTTTCCTTCTGAAGAGGTTGGTGCCCTTTTAAAAAGCAGTCAGAGAGGCTGCCTCTGGACTAGAAAATGTGGGACAAACTCAGACTCCTGAAATGTCAGAACAGAAGAGACCTGATAAAGCTTGTGCGATTCCCTTCCTCTCTTTTGCACGTGAAGGGCACTTAGGGTTAGAAGGTGTGATTGGGAAAGGTGACATATCCATGGCCACAGAGCTTACAGCCAGCAGGGCCATGGCAAGAGATCGAGGGAACTCCCCTTGTTGCCTAAAATGAAGCGAATCTCCTTTGTTCTGCTTGTTGCTGCCTTTAGTAAAATCGTTCTTTTCCTTCCATCTGCTACTTGCTTAGCATCTCAGAATAATAAAATGTGGTAATAACAGTTATCCCTTCTTGACAGCCTGGGATCTGACACTTAAAAATTGAAGATGTGACTCATTAAACCTCTAGGTATGTTTTTAAGAGTCATTTTGTACATGATTAAATGTTTATAATGAGAGTTGATAAAATTATACCTGTGGTTTGAATTTTCAATTTAGATACATGCTCCTCCATTCTTTTTCTTCCTCACTCTCCACTTGGTCTGAATTCCCTCTCCAGTGAAAATATTGAATATTAAAATCTCTCTCCCTGCTTGTACCTACAGTATCTCTTTCTCAGAAAGGATTCTCACAGTGTTTATTGGCCCCTTGTGTGCTAAGTCACTTCAGTCGTGTCCTACTCTTTGTGATCCTGTGGACCACAGCCCACCAGCTTCCTCTGTCCCTGGGATTCTTCATGCCTTCCTCCAGGGGACTTTCCGGACCCAGGGACTGAACCTGCCTCTCCTGCACTGGCACGTGGGTTCTTTACCACTAGTGCCACCTGGGAAGCCCATTTGGCCCTTTACCCTCCTGGATTAATTCATACCCCATGCTCTACACCCTTGTCAATCCCACTCTGATCTACTGAAACATCATTATTAGTGAAAGAAATCCAGGCAGGCTTCAGAGTAAACTAATTCCCAGCAAATTATTCAGCCTCTTTGTGTCCAGTTTGAGTCTCTAGAAAACAGATAATTAATTCTTACCTCTTCGATCACTGTAGGACTAAATATAAAAATAATCCCTACCATTTCTCCAACACCTACTTCTGGCACCAACATGTGCCAGAGCAAGTCCCTTACACGTCTTATTTAATTCACTTATCATAATTGTTCTCATCACTACCTGCATTTTACAGCTTAGAAAACAGCATCAGAGAAATCCCAGTATTCCCCGTGGGGGTAGAGTATTTGAATAACAAATCTAACTTGAAGAACCGTGCCATTTTCTAGCTCACCACATGGATTTCCGGGTAGCATTGGTTCTCAGTCTGTGGCACGCTGCCCCTCAGAGGACATCTACAACGACTGGAGATGATTTCAGTTTCACTCCTGGGCAAAAGCACTACTGGCATCTAATAGAGGCCAAGGATGGTTCGAAGCTTCCTACAATGCGCCCTGCAGAGTCCCACATCAAGGAAGTATCGAGCTTCAAGTATCAACAGTGCCAAGACTGAGAATCCCCGCTGTGCAGCACCCCATTGTATGAACTTGCCATAATCGATTCTGCTAGATGGACATAACGTGATGAATACAAAGGGCCAAGAACACAGCGAACCTTCAATAAATGCCAGCTACCCTGGTTTGCATTGCTACTTTCAGACCTACTTCTCACTTTTTTTCTGATACCTGCTAGCTAGAAGCAGCAGTTCCCTCATCTCTTTCAATGACTGCTTACTTTCTTTAGTATTTGATACTCATTTATTATAGCTATTGAAACACATTTTTTATCCTCTTTAATACATTGTCATTTTGCTAAGGGAAGCAGTTATGTTTATTTTCTTTTGTATCTCCCCATGTATTTAGCATGGCACCTGGCCCACACTCATTGAATTTGAGAAAATGGACAATTTTCTGAGGAAAGAAAGGCAGGGCTATTATGCCTATTTTATAGCTGAGGAAATAGGCTCCGAGTGACCACGTTATTTAAAACTGCATGACTTACAAGTGACGGAGCTTCTCCTAGAGCTCACCTCTGCGTCCAGCATTATCTTACTTAGCTGCTATTTCTGTAATCAGTTACAGACCACAAGAACTATAGCCCATCCTTTTAGAGAGAGGTGTCTAAGAAAGCCTGTGGATTCAGCAAGCAAAACTGATAAGAAAAGCAGTTCCAACATGCATCTGATCTGGAGATGTCTGTCATGGGGTCTACAAATAGAACTGGAGAGATTTTACCACGGAGGCCAATCTGCTGGGGGAAATAGATGGTGGGGAGTCCAGGCACCCATATATGAGGCCTGAATTTGAATTGGTTAGTGGCACAGCCCTGGATAAGATACGGTACCTTTTTTCTGCTCATTTTCCTCATTTGTCAAACAGGACATCATGCCCATTCTAATAAGCCTACTCATTGCTCTGAGGAAACGTATGCTGAGTACATTCAATCCTACTATTCACAGCAGTTGTGTTCTGTGAAATCTCTGCAAATACTGACCTGGTGACTATTGAGCTAGTGCTCCTCAGGTGATATGGGCAGAGCTGACACAAGCTCCGAATAGAACGTTTTCATCAACCAGTAAGTATATAAACTTATTTTATGTGTGTTTCATTAAAGACACCTTTTTCAATGTATAGTGTCAATTCATTAGCATTGAACTTATGGTCAACAGCCCTGTAACTCATGCTTAAGGCACAGTAGAGTCTTCTTGAGCTGAGGAAAACTAGATGGCATTTTAGCACTATGCTTGGTGTCATTTCAAGCAGTGAAATGACCAACAGAAAACACACAAATGCAACCAATATGTCACCATACGTACCACAGAAAGACACTTGTTTATAGGATAAAGCTGAAATAAGAAGGCAGGGCATTACCTTGTTCAGTCTCGGCTAGGAACATGAATGTCAAAATACAGTTCTTCACTGCCTATGTCTGTGAATGACCATAAAAGTGGGGTTACAAATGAGCTTTAGCAAATAGGGAAATTTGGAAACAGGATCCATGAATAATGAAGATCAACTGCACATACGTTTTAAGAATTGGGTCATTAATATGAGCCACAGAGACTGAGCCAGAACTGTGTCTGAGTGTCTCCTGTGGAGGTCCAGGTCAGCAGTGGACTGCTGCAGGGACAGGGCTTTAGGTGCAGCAGACCTGGGTGTGGCATAAGCCCTCTTGGAGGAGGTCACCATTAACCCCACCATAGAGCTGCCAGAACTTACACAGGACTGGGGAAACAGACTCTTGTGTGCACCAGGACCCAGGAAAAAGCAGCAGTGATCCCACAAGAGACTGACCCAGACTTGCCTGTGAGTGTCCAGGGGTCTCTGGTGGAGGTGTGGGTTGGCGGTGGCCTGCTGCAGGGTTGGGGCCCTGAGTGCATCAGTGTGTGCGTGGGACCTTTTAAGGAAGTTGCCATTATCTTCATCACTTCTACCATAGTTTGGCCTCAGGTCAAATAATAGGAAGGGAATCCAGCCCCTCCCATCAACAGAAAATTGGATTAAAGATTGAAAGGACTGATGCTAAAGCTGAAACTCCAATACTTTGGCCACCTCATGTGAAGAGTTGACTCATTGGAAAAGACCCTGATGCTGGGGGGGATTGGGGGCAGGAGGAGAAGGGGTCGACAGAGGATGAGATGGCTGGATGGCATCACTGACTCAATGGACATCAGTTTGAGTAGACTCCAGGAGTTGGTGATGGACAGGGAGGCCTGGCGTGCTGTGATTCATGGGGTGGCAAAGAGTTGGACATGACTGAGCAACTGAACTGAACTGAACTGAACATGACCTTGCCCATCAGAACAAGACCCAGTTTCCCACTCAGTCAGTCTCTCCCAGCAGGAAGCTTCCATAAGCCTCTTATCCTTCTCCATCAGAGGGTAAACAGACTGAAAACCACAATCACAGAAAACTAACTAATCTGATCACATGGACCACAGTCTTGTCTAACTGAATGAAACTATGAGCCATGTCGTATAGGGCCAGCCAAGACAGACGGGTCATGGTGGAGAGTTCTGACAAAATGTAGCCCACTGGAAAGGGGGATGGCAAATCACTTCAGCATTCTTGCCTTGAGAACCCCAAGAAGGTAGGAAAAGTCAGAAAGATAGGACAATGAAAGATGAACTCTCCAGGTCAGTAGGTGCCCAATATGCTACTAGAGATCAGTAGAGAAATAATTCCACAAAGAATGAAGAGACAGAGTCAAAGTAAAAACAACACCCTGTTGTGGATGTGACTGGTGATGAAGTAAAGTCTGATGCTGGAAAGAGCAATATTGCATAGGAACCTGGAATGTTGAAGGCTTCCCTGGTGGCTCAGAGGTTAAAGTGTCTGCCTCCAATGCAGGAGACCAGGGTTCGATCCCTGAGTTGGGAAGATCCTCTGGAGAAGGAAATGGCAATCCACTCCAGTATTCTTGCTGGAGAATCCCATGGACTGAGAAGCCTAGTAGGTTACAGTCCACGGGGTCACAAAGAGTCGGACACGACTGAGCGACTTCACCTCACCTCACCTGGAATGTTAGGTCCATGAATCAAGGCAAATTGGAAGTGGTCAAACAGGAGATGGCAAAAGTGAACATCAAAATTTTAGGAATCAGTGAACTAAAATGGACTGGAATGAGTGAAATTACCTCAGATGACCATTATATCTACTACTGTGGGCAAGAATCCCTTAGAAGAAATAGAGTAGCGATCATAGTCAACAAAAGAATCCAAAATGCAGTACTTGGAAGCAATCTCAAAAATGACAGAATGATCTCTGTTCATTTCCAAGGCAAACCCATCAATATCACAATAATCCAAGTCTATGCCCTGACCAGTAATGCTGAAAAAGCTGAAGGTGAATGGTTCTATGAAGACTTACAAGACCTTCCAGAACTAACACCCAAAAAAGATGCCCTTTCCTTATAGGGGACTGGAATGCAAAAGTAGGAAGTCAAGAAATACCTGGAATAACAGGCAAATTTGGCCTTGGAGTGCAGAATAGCAGGGCAAAAGTTTTGAGTTTTGTCAAAAGAAAGCACTGGTTATAGCAAACACCCTCTTCCAACAACACTAGGGAAGACTCTACACATGGACATCACCAGATGGTCAATACCAAAATCAGATTGATTATATTTTTTGTAGCCAAAGATGGAGAGGCTCTATACAGTCAGCAAAAACAAGACTAGAAGCTGACTGTGGCTCGGATCATGAACTCCTTATTGCCAAATTCAGACTTAAATTGAAGAAAGTAGGGAAAACCACTAGACTATTCAGGTATGATCTAAATCAAATCGCTTACAATTATACAGTGAATTGACAAATAGATTCAAAAGATTAGATTTGATAGACACAGACGTGTAGAACTGTGGACGGAGGTTCGTGACATTGTACAGGAGGCAGTGAACAAGACCATCCTCAAGAAAAAGAAATGCAAAAAAGGCAAAATGGCTGTTCAGGAGGCATTACAAATAGCAGTGAAAAGAAAAGAAGTGAAAGACAAAGGAGAAAAGGAAAGATATACCTATTTGAATGCAGAGTTCCAAAGAATAGCAAGGAGAGATAAGAAAGCCTTCCTCAGTGATCAGTGCAAAGAAATAGAGGAAAACAATAAAATGGGAAAGACTAGAGATCTCTTCAAGAACATCAGATTTACCAAGGGAACATTTCAGGCAAAGATGGGCACAATAAAGGACAGAAATGCTATGAACCTAATAGAAGAAGAAGATATTAAGAAGAGGTGGAAAGAATACACAGAAGAACTATACAAAAAAGATCTTCATGACCCAGATAATCACGATGGTGCAATCACTCACCTAGAGCCAGATATCCTGGAATGTGAAGTCAAGTGAGCCTTATGAAGCATCACAACGAACAAAGCTAATGGAAGTGATGAAATTCCAGTTGAGCTATTTCAAATGCTAAAAGATGATGCCGTGAAAGTGCTGCACTCTATATGCCAGAAAATTTGGAAAACTCAGCAGTGGCCACAGGACTGGAAAAGGTCAGTTTTCATTCCAATCTCAAATAGGGCAATGCCAAAGAATGCTCAAACGATTGCACAATTGCACTCATCTTACACACTAGCAAAGTAATTCTTAAAATTCTCCAAGCCAGCCTTCAACAATATGTGAACTATGAACTTCCAGATGTTCAAGATGGATTAGAAAAGGCGGAGGAACCAGACATCAAATTGCCAACATCCTTTGGATCATCAAAAGAGTGAGAGACTTGAGAAAAACATCTACTTCTGCTTCACTGATTATGCCAAAGCCTTTGTGTGGATCACAACAAACTGTGGAAAATTCTTCAAGAGATGGGAATACCAGACCACCTGACTTGCCTCCTGAGAAATCTGTATGCAGGTCAAGAAGCAACAGTTAGAATTGGACATGGAACAACAGACTGGTTCCAAATTGGGAAAGGAGTATGTCAAGGCTGTATATTGTCACCCTGCTTATTTAACATATATGAAGAGTGTTCATGAGAAATGCCAGACAGTATGAAGCACAATCTGGAATCAAGATTGTCAGGAAAAAATATCAATGACCTCAGATATGCAGATGACACCACCCTTATGGCAGAAAGTGAAGAGGAACTAAAAAGCCTGTTGATGAAAATGAAAGATAAGAGTGAAAAAGTTGGCTTAAAACTCAGCATTCAGAAAACTAAGATAATGGCATCCAGTCCCATCACTTCATTGTGTCCCCATAGATGGGGAAACAGTAGAAACAGTGAAAGTCTTCATTTTTGGAGGGGGCTCCAAAATCACTGGTGGATGGTCACTGCAGCCACAAAATTAAAAAATGCTTGCTCCTTGGAAGAAAAGCTATGATCAAGCTAGACAGCAGATTAAAAAGCAGAGACATTACTTTGCCAACAAAGTTCCATCAGGTCAAAGCTATTGTTTTTCCAGTAGTCATGTATGGTTTTGAGAGTTGGACTATAAAGAAAGCTGAGTGCTGAAGAATTGATTCTTTTGAACTGTGGTGTTGGAGAAGATTCTTGAGAGTCCCTTGAACTGCAAGGAGATCCAACTAGTCCATCCTAAAGGAAATCAATCCTGAATATTCATTGGAAGAACTGATGCTGAAGCTGAAACTTCAATACTTTGGCTACCTGATGTGAAGAGCTGACTCATTTGAAAAGACCCCAATGCTGGGAAAGATTGAAGGTGAGAGGAGAAGAGGACTAGAGAGCATGAGATGATCCGATGGCATCTCCAACTCAATGGACATGAGTTTGAGCAAACTCTGGGAGTTGGTGATTGACAGGGAAGCCTGGCGTGCTGTAGTCCATTGGGTTGCAAAGAGTGGAAAATGACTGAGCAACTGAACTGAATTGAACATTAATATAAAAATTATGACCAGTAATTCACAAGAGAAAAAATGTTAAATGGTCAATGTACACATGAAAAGGTGTTCAACATCACTACTCATCAGGGAAGTGAAAATTAAAATAAAAATGCAATATTACTGGATATCTGCCACATGGACCAAAATGAAAAGATTAATATTATTAAATGTTGGAAAAGATGTGGAGCAATGGGAACTCCAGGTACTGTTGATTGAAATACAGTGTCAGTACAGACACTTTGGAAAACAATTTTATAGAATATGCTATTGAAGAGGAACTAAAAAGCCTCTTGATAAAAGTGAAAGAGGAGAGTGAAAAAGTCGGCTTAAAGCTCAACATTCAGATTAAAAAAAAGTATGACTAGGACTTTCCTGGTGGTCCAGTGGCTAAGACGCCCTGGATGCTCCCAATGCAGGGGGCACGGGTCACAGTCAGGGAAGTAAATCCCACATGCTGCAACTGAGGATCCCACATGCCACAGCTAATGATTCCATGTGCTGCAACTAAGACCTAGTGCAACTAAATACATAAATACAGAGAAAAAAGACAGATATGAGCACCCTTTTTAAAAAGTATGATTAAATTTGCAATAGAATACTATAGAACAGCAAGAATGAAGGGACTATAGCTACACTCAACAGAGATGACTCTCATAATTCTGAGTCAAAGGAGACAGACATAAAAGAGTACGCACTGCATGATTTCACTTATTTAGAGTTCAAGAACAGGTAATATCTATCTACAATGCAGATCACAACAATCTGTGGAAAATTTTTAAAGAGAAGGGAATACCAGACCACCTTACTGTGCCTCCTGAGAAATCTGCATGCAAGTCAAGAAACAGCAGTTAGAAATGAATGTGAAGACCTATATATAGAAAACTATAAAACACTGATGAAAGAAATCAAAGAGGACACCAATAGATGGAGAAATATACCATGTTTATGGATCAGAAGAATCAATATAGTGAAAATGAGTATACTACCCAAAGCAATCTACAGATTCAATGCAATCCCTATCAAGCTACCAGCAGTATTTTTCACAGAACTAGAACAAATAATTTCAAGATTTGTAGGGAAATAAAAAAAAAAAACCTCGAATATCCAAAGCAATCTTGATAAAGAAGTATGGAACTGGAAGAATCAACCTGCCTGACTTCAGGCTTTACTTAATGAATATAGTAAAGTTGCAGGATATAAAATCAACACACAGAAATCCCTTGCATTCCTATCACTAATAATGAGAAAATAGAAAAAGAAATAAAGGAAACAATTCAATTCACCACTGCAATGAGAAGAATAAAATACTTAGGAATATATCTACCTAAAGAAACTAAAGACCTATATATAGAAAACTATAAAACACTGATGAAAGAAATCAAAGAGAACACTAAGAGATGGAGAAATATACCACGTTCACGGATTGGAAGAATTAACATAGTGAACATGAGTATACTACCCAAAGCAATCCTTATCAAGCTACCAGCGGTATTTTTCACAGAGCTAGAACTAATAAATTTACAATTTGTATGGAAATACAAAAAACCTTGAATAGCCAAAGCAATCTTGAGAAAGAAGAATGGAACTGGAGGAATCAACCTGCCTGACTTCAGGCTCTACCACAAAGCCACAGTCATCAAGACAGTATGGTACTGGCACAAAGAAAGAAACATAGATCAATGGAACAAAATAGAAAGCCCAGAGATAAATCTACACACCTATGGACACCTTATCTTTGACAAAGGAGGCAAGAATATACAATGGAGTAAAGACAATCTCTTTAACAAGTGGTGCTGGGAAAACTGGTCAACCACTTGTAAAAGAATGAAACTAGATCATTTTCTAACACCACACACAAAAATAAACTCAAAATGGATTAAAGATCTAAATGTAAGAACAGAAACTATAAAACTCCTAGAGAACATAGGTAAAACACTCTCCAACATAAATCACAGCAGGATCCTCTATGATCCACCTCCCAGAATACTGGAAATAAAAGCAAAAATAAACAAATGGGATCTAACTAAAATTAAAAGCTTCTGCACAACAAAGGAAACTATAAGCAAGGTGAAAAGACAGCCTTCTGAATGGGAGAAAATAGTAGCAAATGAAGCAACTGACCAACAACTAATCTCAAAAATATACAAGCAATTTATACAGCTCAATTCCAGAAAAATAAACGACCCAATCAAAAAATGAGCCAAAGGCCTAAATAGACATTTCTCCAAAGAAGACATACGGATGGCTAACAAACCATGAAAAGATGCTCAACATCACTTATTATCAGAGAAATGCAAATCAAGACCACAATGAGGTACCATTTCACACCAGTCAGAATGGCTGCGATCCAAAAGTCAACAAGCAATAAATGCTGGCGAGGGTGTGGAGAAAAGGGAACCCTCTTACACTGTTGGTGGGAATGCAAACTAGTACAGCCACTATGGAAAACAGTGCGGAAATTCCTTAAAAAATTACAAATAGAACTGCCATATGACCCAGCAATCCCACTGCTGGGCATACACACCAAGGAAACCAGAATTTAAAGAGACACGTGTTCCCCAATGTTCATCGCAGCACTGTTTATAATAGCCAGGACATGGAAACAACCTAGATGTCCATCAGCAGATAAATGGATAAGAAAGCTGTGGTACATATACACAATGGAGTATTATTCAGCCATTAGAAAGAATACATTTGAATCAGTTCTAATGAGGTAGATGAAGCTAGAGCCGATTATACAGAGTGAAGTAAGCCAGAAAGAAAAACACCAATACAGTATACTAACACATACATATGGAATTTAGAAAGATGGTAATGATAAACCTGTATGTGAGACAGCAAAAGAGACACAGATGTATAGAACAGACTTTTGGACTCTGAGGGAGAGGGAGAGGGTCAGAAGATTTGAGATAATGGCACCGAAATATGTATACTATCATGTAAGAAACGAATTGCCTGTTTATGTTCGATACAAGATATAGGATGCTTAGGGCTGGTGCACGGGGATGATCCAGAGATATGATATGGGGTGGGAGGTGGGAGAGGGTTTCAGGATTGGGAACTCATGTACACCCGAGATGGATTCATGTCAATGTATGGCAAAACCAATACGGTAATGTAAAGTGAAATAAAGTAAAAAAAAAAAAAAAAAAAGAAAGAAAGAAAAAATAAAAGATTAATGCTGTTATAGATATTTGTGTCTATGTCTATAAAAGTTTTGTGTACACACAGGTTTCAATTTATTTTGAGGTATATACTTGGGTATAGAATGCTTCATGTGCCACAGTCAAGAAAATGAAGACATTTTATAGAATATAGGAAAATATTTTCAAATCACATATCTTAAAAGTAACCTGCATGATATTATATAAATAATTCAATGATAGAAGGACATACAACAACATTTTTAAATGGGCAAAGGATATAGACATGTCTCAGAAAATATATGCAAAATAGCCAGTAAGAACATGAAAAGACATTTAATGTTATTAGTGATTAAGAAAAAGCAAATCAAAACCACAATAAGATGCCACATCATATCCACTAGAATGACTATAAAAGTCAGATGATAAACTGTTAGTAAGAATGTGGTTGCATGAATCAGAAGATTCATACACTACTGGTGGGACTGTAAAATAATGCAAACACTTTGCAATGCAGTCTGGTGGTTCCTCAAATAGTTACATAGAGAGTGACAATACAATTATGTGTTTCACAATCATTTTTAACTCCTTCTGATACACGAATGAATTGCTTTCTAGGGACCTGAATCTTTGCTAGGCTATACCTTCAGAATAATTGGTGAAAAACAATTGTGACAAGTTATAAGAAATGATTTTCACCTTGTATAATGTCATTTTCTACCAACTAAATGAACTAGACCATGAAGAGTTCATTGGCCAGATTAACTTCTTATTTCTGAATAAGTTTTGCAATCAGATATAGATGTTTCAGCATCCGGGCTGCAAAGTAATTTGCAAGTGAATCAGAACTGATTCTGGTGGGAGCTGATTATATTAATAGTAAAATAGATTATTCATTATGAAGCAAAATCACATTTACATTTCCCATTGATTTATGAGACTTTGGCATCCACTTTCATGTAGTCCATGGCACTCTACCACTGATTCCTCTACAATATTTTCATATCTTCTCAAACAGTGTACCAACTCTCGTTGTTGTTATCATTTAGTTGCTAAGTCATGTCCAACTCTTTGTGACCCCATGCATTGTAGCTTGCCAGACTCCTTTGTCCATTGGATTGAACACTGGAATGGGTTGCTATTTCCTTTCCCAGGAGATCTTCTCAACGCAGAGATTGAATCTGCATCTCCTGCATTGGCAGGCAGATTCTTTATCATTGAGCCACCAGGGTACCAACCTCACCATTCATTAGAACACCATTGCAATAGAATCCTAATTTTCCTTTCAGCCTCAGTCTCTCTTACTCACCCAGGACAGTTTGGTATGAATGTCCTTCAAATGTCAGTTTGCTTGCTAAATATCTGTACACAAATTAAAACCTCTAATTAGGCCTTTCAGGAAATTGAGGAGCTCTATCTTTCTCTATATATATACACTAATCATTAAAATTTAATTCCAACTCATATATCACTCTTTAACTATTTGAAAATAATGCATAATGTCTGCTTTCCTTCATCTAAATTTTTATCTGATTCTTTCAAAGCAAGGCTTATTTTTTTTTACATACTTGATCTGATAAAGATGGTTAGTAGTGTTCCAATAGCTACTACTCTGCTATTCAGTATATAAAAACACATGACCACTATATTTTCACTTTTGATCATAACATTTATTACTATAAAAAGATTCTTATTTTATACTCCACTTTTTGCCTTAAAAGCTACTGAAATGACATTAAAATTACAATTCTGCTTTCCTTCTATCATGCATACTTGATATCCACTTATCTTGGCTGCCAATCCTATAGCAATTTTTATTCACATTCTTCTTAGAACCTATAAGCCTTTTAACTGAAATTTCAAAGAAAATAAAATGCTGATGATTACTTGGCAAATTCTGAACCTATGCAAACTTCTGTATATGTTGGATACTTGTGTATGAAGGACTTAACTCTTTTTTTTAACTCTCCACAAATTTTCAGATATGATAAAAAAATATCAAATTCATTATACACATCTCTTCTTTACAGAGCATATTATTCTATTAAAACTTCTCAGAGAGATTTAAAAACACTTATACTACTGGTCATAAAATATAAATTCAAATTGTTTATACTCTAGGACTTATTAAAAACTTAGAAGTTATATATAGAGAAGGCTGTGTAAAGGTGGGGGAAAATCCTTTGTGATTTTTTTATTAGGGTGCATCACTGATCACTAGTACAGATACTCAGAAAACCACTTTATGGCAATCATATCAATGTGAGATCTTTCTTTGATGAGTACAAGGAATGGAAAGAAATTATTCTTAGAACTGATATAAAATTATTTCCAAAGATATTACTGATAAGATAAGAAAATGTGCCCAATGACAAAAAAATAATTCACAACTAACTCCTGTTAAATTTTTGTTTACCTTAAATTCTATTTCTCTAATGAGAAATATCAAATATTCAGTTTCCCTTTTGTTCTGTGTGTCTGCTCGCACATGTCTGACTCTTTGCAACCCCATGGCCTATAAGGATCCTTTTTCCATAAAATTTTCTAGGCAAGACTACTACAGTATGTTGCCATTTACTCTTCTAGGGGATTTTCCTGACCCAGGGATCAAACCCTCATCTCCTGCATTGGCAAGTGGATTCTTTACCACGGAGCCACCTGGGAAGCCCCCTTTTTGTTCCAGCTATTGGTAAATTTACAACCAGATTTTGTTTGGCCACAGTGCTAAAGAAGGAATATGTGGCTGACAAGTGTTGAAAGTTTCATAAGCCAAGCTGAGTGAGAATCTTTTTGCTTTTGATATTTGCTTGCTTGATCTGTAAGCAAGTGTAGTTAAAATGTATTAACTGAAAAAACAGAATTGAAATATATCAGCTAGAAAGCATAACCTACAGTCATTAGAATATTTTAAAAGATAAATTATATAATATGATATTGTCTTTAGCTTGTTATATAAGAAAAATATTTTATGCTTACCAGTTTGTCATGTCTCTTGGAAAAATAAAGAAACTCTCTTATAAATCTAAGTTAAAGGGGAAAATTATAGTTGTGTTCATCAGTGTCAGTTATCTTGGTGCAAAAGAGAGAGACAGGTCACCTTAAGAGAAAGGAACACTGTACATGCCCTATCCACAGAGCTTTTTTCTATGTATACTTGGCAATACATCCTATTTTCACTTCTCTTGGAGTTTTGAGCTCTGAGGTAGAGATATTGTGACTAGAGTGCTAAGAAGCAAAATTGGTAAAACATTATTTAAATATACTCTATGTAAAATAAAATCCTATAAGAGTTTTGAAATTTCCAGTCACTACTTGACCAGAAAAATACTCCTAATTGACTTGTTAATATTGAGTAAATTTGAAGCATTCCCTTTTGTGACTATAGCTCATTGTTAAAATGTAGCTAATAGTTTCATATTTTTTACTATTATGATTTTGGTATTTGATTAGCTCCAATGGTAAAGAATCTCCATGCAGTGTGGGAGACCTGGGTTCAATCTTTGCATCAGGATGATCCCCTGAAGAAGGAAATGGCTCCCCTCTCCAGCACTCTCACCTGGAGAACTTATTGAACAGAGGAACCTGATGGGCTACAGTCTGTGGGGTCACAAAGAGTTGGACACAACTGAGCAATTAACACTTCCACTTTTCACTTTAACTTTAAAACATGACATACGATAAAAAAGCTATTTTGAAAATTTCATGGGACAATTTATTTTTTCCTATTAGGTTGGAAGAGTCATTATGGAATGTATTAAGCAATACTTGCACCTGTTAATGGTAAACCATAGGACAAGATCATGGAACTAAGAACTGGCCAAATAAAAAATATTACTGCATTTACATATACAAATATGTTAAAATAAATGTTAAATAAAACCAAATAAATAAATATATTAAAAAGGACATTGTGCCCAAGTAGTCATATTTAACTAATAACTTTTGGCAATGCTTTGTGATTCCTATCTTGAGTTTTAAAATGTGGTCATAAAAATTATGAATCATCTCTTTACTTCTAAACAAGGTTAATCTAATTTAAAGAAAAGGTATGATGACTTGAGACAAAAACTAACTAAACAACACTTAACCTGTCATGTTCTAAAAGAGATGGTTTAGAATAATAAAGAAAATTTTGATATAAAAAATGTGGTATTTTGTAAGAATATTTTGTAAAGTTAAAAAAAACATCGAGGAAATCTGGGATAGCTTCAAACCCAGCACCTCATTTTCTGGGATCCAGGCGCGATATCTATTAAGAACAAGTATGGAGAAAAGTGGTCTATCCTCTGTCCAGATTCATTTCTTCACTTATTCCCAGATATTAATTTCAAAGAGAGGTTCAAGAAGGATCAACCTATGGCTGATTCTTGTTGATGCTTGACAGAAACTAACACAATTCTGTTAAACATTTATCCTTCAATTAAAAGCAAATTAATTTTTTTTAATTTAAAATCAAAGATTAAGTGGTTTACAACTAACCCGAGGATCACTTTCTCCTCCCTATATAATAAAAAATCAGCAAAATCAAGAACAGGTTTTAAGAAGACCAAAGACCAGTTTTCAGATAAATCATTTTTTTAAGCCAGAATTTTAACTTAACAATAAAATTCAAACAATTCAGTGATAGCAACATTTAGCTCTTCAAAGGCCTCTAATTATTCATGAGAAAAACCCTGGTAATGGAAAAGGCCACGTAAAACCTTTTCCATTAAACATAAAGTTAACTTCCAGATCTAATAAAGAGATATTTCTAATTATTTATTTAATAAAACTGTCCTTAAAACTCAAACATACTGACTTCTTACCTGTTCCAAGAGACACTGTTCTCTCCAAAGAGCTTTAAATAGAGGGTTGGCTACTTGAAGAGATTGGGGAAAATTAAAGGTGTCAATGATTTTTCCAGTCTCTGATACTTGCTCAGTCTGGAAAGAGAAAAAATGATGAACAATTCCTTATTGGTTTTGGAGTAAAACAGATCTTCAGAACTATAATAAGTCTATGAGTTAATTAGTAAAGATGTAAATAATTTCATTTTCAGGTACGGGACAAGAAAATTTGTCATCATTAAAGCATAAGCAAAAGGCTGCAGGAGATTCTTGAGGTGAAGAGAAAATGATAGAAGAACAAATCTTGGGACATCAAAAAGGATGAAAACACAAAGTAAGAAGCTGGAATCCAAATAAATATATTAAACTCATGAGTTTTCTAAATTATGTTTGAAAATATAAGTAAAACTTATAATATCAACTTATATGGTTCTTGAGTATGTAGAGAAAATATTTAAGACAATTATTTAAAAATGGGAAAATGTAAAGAAACCTAAAGGACATAAGTTTTCTACACTTGGCAAAAAAATGGTGAATTTATTAGATTGTGATCAACTACGTATGTATAATATGGTATTAAAGCAACTACTAAAATATTTACAAAGAGATGTACTCAGAAACAACATATGCAAATCAAAATTAAATTTTATAAAGGTATAAACAAATAACACAGAAAAAATTCAATACAAAGAAATGAAGACTAAACAAATAACTAAAAAGTAAAATGTCTAACTCAAAATCAAATATATTAAAAACTACATTATGTGTAAATTACTTAAATACACCAACTGAAAGACAAATTGACAAGATGAATTTATAAAGAAAATAATGATCCAGGAGAACTGAGATTCCCCAAAAATGCCAGGTATGCACCTCCCCCCCAAAAAAAGAGAGAAAGAGAAAGAGAGATAAAATATCCAACTATACATTGTGTACAAGGTATGAGAAACCCACTTCAAATAATTATACAAGTGATATTGAGGCACCATGTGAATTTGTCAAGCTCAGCAAAATATAGAGACAAGGAAAAAAAAGTTTCATGACTGCAGCTATGAAATTAAAAGACACTTGTTCCTGGAAAGGAAAGCTATGACAAACCAAGACAGCATATTAAAAAGCAGAGACATTACTTTACCAACAAAAGTCCATCTAGTCAAAGCTATGGTTTCTCAGGTAGTCATGTATGGATGTGAAAGTTGGACCATAAGGAAGGCTGAGTGCTGAAGAACTGGTTTTGAACTGTGGTGTTGGAGAAGACTCTTCAGAGTCCCTTGGACAGCAAGGAGATCAAACAAGTCAATTCTAAAGGAAATCAACCCTGAATATTCATTGGAAGGACTGATGCTGAAGTGCAATACTTTGGCCACCTGATGCAAAGATTTGACTCATTGGAAAAGACCCTGATGATGGGAAAGATTGAAGGCAGGAGAAGGGGATGAAAGAGGATTAAATGGTTAGATGGCATCACCAACTCAATGGACATGAGTTTGAGCAAGTTCCAGCACTTGGTGATGGACAAGGAGCCTGGCGTGCTGCAGCCTATGGGGTCACAAAGAGTTGGACATGACTGAGTGATTGAACTGAACTGAACTGAACAGGAAAACTCATTACAACCTCAATGATCAGAGTTTTTGTTGGGGTTATACTGCTGGGGTTCTATAGATATGCTCTGTGCAGCACTTACCACATTTTAAGACTTTCAGTAGGAAAATAAGTGCTTAGCATAAAGTCACATTTTTCTGTACAGATTATACAGTGCGATTCACTCTTAAAATTTATGTGGATGGTGGTTATGATTATAAATTTACATGCACTTTTAGAAAAAAAGTCAACTTTGCGAACAAATCTTTCTCAAAATAGTAGTACTTAGTCTTCTATGTTATCTATCTTCTGCACTGTATATGTGTGTTCAATGTTCTTCTTTAATTTATAAGAAAAAAATGAAGACAAATTTCATGCACTCCCAGAAGCACAACTACAAAAACATTGTCTATGTGTTAATATCTATATATCGTTCATTCCTTCTTATTACTCTAGATAAACAATCCATAGTTCTCTCTTTGGACCATCTCCTATCTTCTCTTGTCCTTCTCACTCATTATTCTTAGCAAATGAACATTCTACATTATTTCTATCTGAAAAAATCTAATATTGACTAAGTATAATGAAAAGCGTGTCACTGATAATTCATCTTTAGATTATTAGAATAAATCTCATATGATTTTAAAAAATTGCTAAAGGAGATTTCCTTATTTTAAAGATATACACTCAATGGCCTATAAAGGTAGCATTTTATGCAAATTAGCTAATTTAAGTGTAACAAAAGGGATAAGAATTTTTATTGAGTAACCTGTGAAATTGAACTCACATGTATACATATACAAATCATATGTACATTCAGTTCAGTTCAGTCCAATCAATCAGTCATGTCTGACTCTTTGTGACCCCATGGACTGCAGCACGCCAGCCCCTCTGTCCATCACCAACTCCTGGAATTTACTCAAGCTCATATCCATTCTGTCAGTGATGCCATCAAACCATCACCTCTGTCATCCCCTTCTCTCGCCTTCAATCTTTCTCAGCATCAGGGTCTTTTCAAATGAGTCAGCTCTTTCCATCAGGTGGCCAAAGTATTGGAGTTTCAGCTTCAACATCAGTCTTTCCAATGAATATTCAGGACTGATTTACTTTAGGATGGACAGGTTGGATCTACTTACAGTCGAAGGGACTCAAGAGTCTTCTCCAACACCACAGTTCAAAAGCATTAATTCCTTGGCACTCAGCTTTCTTTATAGTCCAAGTCTCAGGGCCATACATGACGATAGGAAAAACCAGTCATATGTACATATACCCACTTAAAATGTTTAAAAAAACACAATCAAGTCTTAATCAAAATTGGGCCATCAAATCATCAAATTTCTAATTCTGGGAAATATATTTAATGTTCAGTTCAGTTCAGTTCAGTCGCTCAGTCATGTCTGACTCTTTGTGACGCCATGAATTGCAACACACAAGGCCTCCCTGTCTATCACCAATCCCCGAGTGCACTCAAACTCATGTCCATTGCCTCAGTGATGCTATCCAGCCATCTCATCTTCTGTCATCCCCTTCTCCTCCTGCCTCCAATCCCTCCCACCATCAGAGTCTTTTCCAATGAGTCAACTCTTCACATGAGGTGGCCAAAGTACTGGAGTTTCAGCTTTAGCATCATTCCTTCCAAAGAAATCCCAGGGCTGATCTTCACAATGGACTGGTTGGATCTCCTTGCAGTCCAAGGGACGCTCAAGAGTCTTCTCCAACACCACACTTCAAAAGCATCAAATCTTCAGCGCTCAGCCTTCTTCACAGTCCAACTCTCACATCAAACATCCATACATGACCACAGGAAAAACCATAGCCTTGACTAGACGGACCTTAGTCGGCAAAGTAATATCTTTGCTTTTCAATATGCTATCTAGGTTGGTCATAACTTTTCTTCCAAGGAGTAAGCGTCTTTTAATTTCATGGCTGCAGTCACCATCTGCAGTGATTTTGGAGCCCACAAAAATAAAGTCTGACACTGTTTCACTGTAAACTTCAAATCTTGAAATATGAGAATAATTTTTCATGAAAATCATCTTGGGATACAGATGTTTGTGAGTGTGCTTGAGAATAGAATGTACAACAAAGCTTGGGGTATCATATTTTACTCTGCATCTTCTTCAGATCCTCTGCACATTTTCTCATAAATAAAATATTTTGCATAGCTAAAGCATAACTGAAACCACCACAAAAATATTAAAATATTTAGGTAAGGTTTTGTTTTTAAGGTCCTTGCCCTTTCCCATAGCATTATTCAACTTTTAGCAATTAGATTTGAAGGGCATACATGAAATCCTGACTTGATCTTTGTTTTACCGCTGCTGATACTATCTACCAGATGATTTATGTTTATGGGCAAACAATAAACCTACTGTTTTGCTTTGTTTTCCATTATTGCTGTTGTATATTGTGTTTGTAGGAAAACACAATTTTAATGTATCTACTCTGTGGATAATGGATTTAAGACTACTTTTACTCTGTTTATTCTTTATCAGAAGGTTAGTCTCTGTTACTATTGCAACATAGGTTTGTAAAATCATCCTGATTGAAATCAGATCAGATCAGTCACTCAGTCGTGTCCGACTCTCTGCGACCTGGTGAATCGCAGCATGCCAGGCCTCCCTGTCCATCACCATCTCCCGGAGTTCACTCAAACTCATGTCCATAGAGTCGGTGATACCACCCAGCCATCTCATCCTCTGTCGTCCCCTTCTTCTCCTGCTCCCAATCCCTCCCAGCATCAGAGTCTTTTCCAATGAGTCAACTCTTTGCATGAGGTGGCCAAAGTACTGGAGTTTCAGCTTCAGCATCAGTCCTTCCAAACAACACCCAGGAATGAGCTCCTTTTGGATGCACATGTGAGATCTCCTTGCAGTCCAAAGGACCTCAAGAGTCTTTCCAACACCACAGTATAAAGGCATCAATTCTTCGGCACTCAGGTTTCATCACAGTCCAACCTTCTCATCCATACATGACTACTTGAAAAACCATAACTTTGACTAGATGACCTTTGTTGGCAAAGTAATGTCTCTGCTTTTGAATATGCTATCTAGGTTGGTCATAACTTTCCTTCCAAGGAGTAAGCGTCTTTTAATTTCATGGCTGCAATCACCTGCAGTGATTTTGGAGCCCTAAAATATAAAGTCTGACACTGTTTCCACTGTTTCCCAATCAATTTCTCATGAAGTGATGGGCCATGGTTTTTGCTTTCTGAATGTTGAGCTTTAAGCCAACTTTTTCACTCTCCTCTTTCACTTTTGTCAAGAGGTTTTTTAGTTCCTCTTCACTTTCTGCCATAAGGATGGTGTCATCTGCATATCTGAGGTTATTGATATTTCTCCTGGCAAATCCAGCTTGTGCTTCTTCCAGCCCAGCGTTTCTCATGATGTAACCTGCATAGAAGTTAAATAAGCAGGGTGACAATATACAGCTTTGACGTACTCCTTCTCCTATTTGGAACCAGTCTGTTGTTCCATGTCCAGTTCTAACTGTTGCCTTCTGATCTGCATACAGATTCTCAAGAGGCAGGTCAGGTGGTCTGGTATTCCCATTTCTTTCAGAATTTTCCACAGTTTATTGTGATCCACACATTCAAAGGCTTTGGCATAGTCAATAGCGCAGAAATAGATGTTTTTTCTGAAACTCTCTTGCTTTTTCGATGATCAAACAGATATTGGCAATTTGATCTCTTGTTCCTCTGCCTTTTCTAAAACCAACTTGAACGTCTGAAAGTTCATGATTCACCTATTGCTGAAGCCTGGCTTGGAGATTTTTGAATATTACTTTACCAGCGTGTGAGATGGGAACAATTGCATGATAGTTTGAGCATTCTTTGGCATTGCCTTTCTTTGGAATTGGAATGAAAACTGACCTTTTCCAGTCCTGTGGCCACTGCTGAGTTTTTCAAATTTGTTGGCATATTGAGTGCAGCACTTTCAAAGCATCATCTTTCAAGATTTGAAAGAGCTCAACTGGAATTCATCACCTTCACTAGCTTTGTTCATAGTGATGCTTTCTAAGGCCCACTTACTTCACATTCCAGGATGTCTGGCTCTAGGTGAGTGATCACATCGTCATGATAATCTGGGTCGTGAAAATCTTTTTTGTAGTTATTCTGTGTATTCTTGCCACCTCTTCTTAATATCTTCTGCTTATGTTAGGTCCATACCATTTCTATCCTCTATCAAGCCCATCTTTGCATGAAATGTTCCCTTGGTATCCTTAATTTTCTTGAAGAGATCTCTAGCATTTCCCATTCTGTTGTTTTCCTCCATATCTTTGCATTGGTCACTGAGGAAGGCTTTCTTATTTCTCCGTGCTATTCTTTGGAATGCTGCATTCTATAGTAGTAGTCTGTAAAACAAGATAACTTTATACTCCTTTCTAATGTATATGGATTTTATTCCTTTTCTTGCTTTAAAGCACTGGTTAGGATCTTAATATTAAATGGAAGTAATAGGAACAAATATTTTTTTGTACCCAATATTAGAGAAAAAGCATTCCAACTTTTAATCTTTAAATATCACCTTAGTTGTAAGTATTTTGTGTATGCTCTTTATCACTATGAAGAAAGAACAAACTTGTGGCTACTGTTGGTGGGAGATGGGGAGGGAAGGATTGAGAGTTTGGGATTAGCAAATACAGACTGTTATGTGCTCAATCATGTCTAGCTCTTGACACCCCAATGGACTGTACCCCACCAGGCTCCTCTGTCTATGGGATTTCTGAGGCAAGAACACTGGAATGTGGTCCACTTCCTTTTCCAGGGTGTTTTTCCAACCCAGGGGTTGAACCCATGTCCTGAATTGCAGCTGGACTCTTTATTTGCTGAGCCATCCAGGAAGCCATATAGGATGGATAAACAACAAAGTCCTACTATACAGGACAGGAAACTGTACTCAGTATCCCATGATAAAACATAATGGAAAAGAATATGAGAAAGAATATATTTATATGTATAATTGAGTCACTTTAATGTACAGTAGAAATTAACACAATATTGCAAATCAACTACACTTCAATAAAAATTTTTGAAAAAAGGTAATTTATATGTAGAAATAAAATACACAATTTCACAAAGAATCTGAAGGAATATATGCCACTATAATGTTGTAAATTTTTGCATTACATGTATAACTTAGAAGTAAGACTGAAGTTAAGTAAAGGATACATATTAAAAATCCTAAGACAATCAGTAAAATAATTTGTAAAAGTATGTATATATAATGAGGCAATGGTAGAGACAAAAAAAATTGTAAATAAACACCCAAGTAGTCAAAAAATAATAAAAAGAGAAACGAGGGAAAAGAAGGAAAGGAAGGAGGAGAAAGAAAAAGGAGAAAAAGAGGAAGAAGAGGAGGAGGTGGGAGAAGAGGAGGAGCAGATGGTACAGACAGAAAGAAAATAGTAAGATTACAGATTTGAACTTGTTGGATATCTGTATTTGTCTAGAGATTCGGATTGAATATACATAGTTAGTGCCGGGGTCCAGCCCCGGTGGATCCAGGGATATTCAAAGCGGGGACAGAGCGGGCAAGATAGGACAGGACAGGATAGCTCAGGACAGGATAGGATAGTAGGAAATTAGTAGAAAAATAGAAGGCTGAATAACTTGGTTTACGGGGAAAGCCAATAAAACCTCAAGACAAGAGGTTTGCACCATCTATGTGGGCCACCGGCGTCCACTTGAGTCTCTAAAGGGGACCCCACCGTGGGCCCTCTTTTCTCGCAGAACTTATAGCCAGGGCAAATAAGTAGACGTGGTGAGCCTCCCGCTCCAGATGGGAATTCAGCCTGGAATTAAAGTACAAGAAGACAGAGACAGAGAGACATGAGGGGAGCCAGATATCTTTAAAGAAGAAGCTCGGGAAAGCAAGTCATTTGAGAAACTGATCTGTGAAGCTGGTCTGAGAAAAGCTAATCCGGAGAAACTGCTCAGAAAAAACTTCCCGAGGAAACCGGCTCCCGCTCCAAACTTTATTTTTCACATGTCCTTTTTATACAATGAAAATCAATGGGTTTCACAAATTTTGGCAATGACAGCAGCCCTGACTCTTATCGAGAGCAGGCTTATCTCTGCATACCTAATTGTATACACAAGTCTTAGGTAATTTACATCATCTTCCAGTCAAAAGGCCAATTCGACAATTTACAGCTCCTTTCTGATAAGTGTTATTTCTTCCAAGTTCTGGCGCCATTCTCGGGAGGCACTAAACAAAGTTGCATTCTCACATAGCAAGGACACAGCAAAAATGATTTATAAGAGAAACAATTAACTCAAAAGCCTAGTGTTGCTAACATAAAAAAAAAAAAAAAAAAACTACTACATTTCTATTCCCAAATATTGTTTGTATAGTAGAAACTTCCAGGTGCAGATAAAGAGGTCTGGCAGCAGTCATTGAGGCAACAGTGAAGTCTATCCTTAGAAGAGGTTTGTAACTTTAAAACACTTCAAGGTCCTTTTGTCCCTCACAGCTGGGGGTTGTGAGCAATTCACAAGCTTGTGAAAGGTCAGGGGAACCTGTTTAGGCAGGCTAGAGTATTATCAAAAAATGCAGGAAGTTAAAACTTTGAATTAACTCTTTCCAAGGAACTGGCAGAGAACAGTGGAGAAACAGACAAATACAGAACACATTTTTATTATTGGGGCACATGCTCAGGAAAAACCAGGGAGAAATCTGATGACTCGGATTGCTCTGCCATCTGAGTGTGCCTCATGACTCTGTCACAGGTGGGATTCCTCACGCTGGCTCCCAACAAGTTAGAAGCCATGTGAAGTGAAGCTGCTCAGTCGTGTCTGACTCTTTGTGACCCCATGAACTGTAGCCTTCCAGGCTCCTCTGTCCATGGGATTTTCCAGGCAATATACTGGAGTGGATTTCCACTTCCTTCTCCAGGGGATCTTCCCAACCTAGGGATTGAACCCAGGTCTCTCGCATTGTAGACAGACGCTTTACCATCTGAGCCACCAGGGAAGTCCTAGAAACCAAGTCCATAATTTTGCCTAAGATTACACAATGTTAATTAATCATGTTCAGAAAGGAACACAGTCTAAAACCAAGTAATCAACAGTCACGAATATTAAATGGATAGATGAAGTTGATGATTCTGCAAAGGCAACTAAAATAATCAGGGGTAATTTGAAACTGAGAAAGATATGAGACTTCAGATGTATTAAGAAATGGAAGACATTATTTCAGGAAGAAGTTGAAAATAAACATCAAAACCATTATTACTAGAGAGGTAATCATAAATCCATAATAATGGTCAGTTACAATAGGACAGGATATGCTTCGAGTTCCATCCCAGGGTCAGGAAGACCCACTGGAGGAGGAAAAAACAACCCACTCCAGTATTCTTGCCTGGGAGTCCCATGTACAGTCCATGGGATTTCAAAGAGTCAGACACAACTGAACATGCATACATCAATAGGATATGTTTATTTGCAGTTGCATGGCTTAATTTGTGTAAGAATATAAAAGTGGCTTTCAGATTCTACTTACCAATTCTTTCTATTATGTCATTATCATAAAATATGTGAACAAGAAATAAAGTATTTAATACTGTACTTAATACTACATTGGGATTTGTGGTTGGTTGTGGGCAACAAAAACTGTTAAACTGTAACTAGTTATTATTCTTATATCAGATACATTTATTTTCCTGCCCAAATAAAGCAATGTAAGAGGATGATGGTTATACTGTTTGAGCCATGATGATAGTGGCTGTTATGTTCCACATGTGTATTATCATGAGGCATCAGAAGTGATTAACTGAAAGCTTCCAGAGGAAAGTACTAAAGTTCTGTTTGCCACAATTCTGTCTCACAGGATTACACTTAGTTTTATTTTATTTTTTATTTTTATTTTTACTTTATTTTACTTTACATTACTGTATTGGTTTTGCCATACATTGACATGAATCCATCTCGGGTGTAGATGAGTTCCCAATCCTGAATCCCCGCCCCAACCTCCCACCCCATATCAACTCTCTGGATCATCCTCATGCACCAGTCCCAAGCATCCTATACCCTGTATCCAACATAGACTGGCGATTCATTTCTTACATGATAGTATACATGTTTCAGTGTCATTCTCCCAAATCATCCCACCCTCTCCTCTCCCTCAGAGTCCAAAAGTCTGTTCTATACGTCTGTGTCTCTTTTGCTGTCTCCCACACAGGGTTATCATTATGATGTTTCTAAATTCCATATATATGTGTTAGTATACTGTATTGGTGTTTTTCTTTCTGGCTTACTTCACTATGTATAATAGGCTCCAGTTTCATCCATCTCCTTAGAACTGATTCAAATTTATTCTTTTTAATGGCTGAATAATACTCCATTGTGTGTATGTACCACAGCTTTCTTATCCATTCATCTGCTGATGGACATCTAGGTTGTTTCCATGTCTGGCTATTATAAACAGTGCTGTGATGAATATTGGGGTACACATGTCTCTTTAAATTCTGGTTTCCTCGGTGTGTATGCCCAGCAGTGGGATTGCTGGGTCATATGGCAGTTCTATTTGTAATTTTTTAAGGAATCTCCACACTGTTTTCCATAGTGGCTGTACTAGTTTGCATTCCCACTAACAGTGTAAGAGGGTTCCCTTTTCTCCACACCCTCTCCAGCATTTATTGCTTGTAGACTTTTGGATCTCAGCCATTCTGACTGGTGTGAAATGGTACCTCATTGTGGTCTTGATTTGCATTTCTCTGATAATAAGTGATGTTGAGCATCTTTTCATGTGTTTGTTAGCCATCCATATGACTTCTTTGGAGAAATGTCTATTTAGTTCTTTGGCCCATTTTTTGATTGGGTCGTTTATTTTTCTGGAATTGAGCTGCATAAGTTGCTTGTATATTTTTGAGATTAGTTGTTTGTCAGTTGCTTCATATGCTATTATTTACCCCCATTCAGTCGTGATAATCTGGTCAACTCAAATTGGCCCTTTTGACCTCTTATTTTGTACCATCAAGATGTTGTTGTCATTTCCTTATGAATTCTAGTATTTAGGCAATGTGTTTTTCTCCAATCCTGTTATTTTACTGGTTGCATGTATAATTCCTTCTGTGCATCAATATAGTGTGATGGTTTCCAACTTTCCAACCTATGCCAGGCTTGTAAATTATAAGACCTTGCTGGTAATGCCATATTTGAAAGTGAAAGTGAAAGTGAAGTCGCTCAGTCGTGTCCGATTCTTTGCAACCCCACAGACTGTAGCCTACCAGGCTCCTCTGTCCATGGGATTTTCCAGGCAATAGTACTGGAGTGGATTGCCATTTCCTTCTCCTGGGGATCTTCCCAACCCAAGGCTCGAACCCAGGTCTCCTGCATTGTAGACAGACGCTTTACCATCTGAGCCACTAGGGAAGTCAACAATATAACTACAACTTGCCAACATTAGCTGTTGTTGCTGTTCAGTTGCTAAGCCATGTCTGATTCTGTGACCCTGTGAACTGCAGCATGGCAGACTTCCCAGTCCTTCACTATCTCCCCAAGTTTGCTCAAACTCGTGTTCATTGAGTCAATGATGCCATCCAACCATCTCATCCTCAGTTTCCCCTTCTCCTCCTGCCTCAATCTTTCCCAGCATCAAGTTCTTTCCCAGTGTGTTGGTTCTATGCCTCAGTTGGCCAAGTATTGGCCAAAGTATTGAAGTACAATGTCAGCATCAGTCCTTCCAATTAATAATCAAGGTTGATTTCTTTTATGATTAACTGATTTGATTCTCTTGCTGTCCAAGAGACTCTCAGGAGTCTTTTCCAGCACCATAATTTGAAAGCATCAATTCTTTGGTACTCAGTCTTCTTTATGGTTCAACTGTCACATCCATAAATGATTACTGGAAAAACCATAGCTTTTACCTTACAGACAGACCTTTGTCAGCAAAGTTATATACCTGCTTTTTAATATGCTGTCTAGGTTTGTCATAGATTTTCTTCCAAGGTGCAAGTGTCTTTTAATTTCATGGAGTGTATATATAACTAACTCATTTTGCTGTACATCTGAAACTAACACAGTATTGTAAATTGAACACACACCAATAAAAATTAAAGAAAAATAATCTATGTGACAAAAAGATCAGTTCAGTTCAGTCGCGCAGTCGTGTCCGACTCTTTGCGACCCCATGAATTGCAGCACGCCAGGCCTCCCTGTCTCCTCTTTGATTTCTTTCACCAGTGTTTTATAGTTTTCTATATATAGGTCTATATATAGCTTCTATATATAGCTTTTCTGTATATAGCTTCCCTGGTAGCTCAGAGGTTAAAGCATCTGCCTTGAATGTGGGAGACCTGGGTTCAATCCTTGGGTTGGGAAGATCCCCTGGAGAAGGAAATGGCAACCCACTCCAGTACTCTTGCCTGGAGAATCCCATGGAGGGAGGAGCCTGGTAGGCTACAGTCCATGGGGTCACAAAGAGTCGGACACGACTGAGCGACTTCACTTCACTTCACTTCATATATAGGTCTTTAGTTTCTTTAGGTAGATATATTCCTAAGTATTTTATTCTTTTTGTTGCAATGGTGAATGGAATTGATTACTTAATTTCTTTTTCTACTTTCTCATTATTCGTGTATAGGAATGCAAGGGATTTCTGTGTGTCGATTTTATATCCTGCAACTTTACTATATTCATTGATTAGCTCTAGTAATTTTCTGGTGAGTCTTTAGGGTTTTCTTTGTAGAGGATCATGTCATCTGCAAACAGTGAGAGTTTTACTTCTTCTTTTCCAATTTGGATTCCTTTTATTTCTTTTTCTGCTCTGATTGCTGTGGCCAAAACTTCCAGAACTATGTTGAATAGTAGTGGTGAAAGTGGGCACCCTTGTCTTGTTCTTGACTTTAGGGGAAATGCTTTTAATATTTCACCATTGAGGATAATGTTTGCTGTAGGTTTGTCATATATAGCTTTTATTATGTTGCTGCTTCTGCTGCTAAGTCGCTTCAGTCGTATCCAACTCTGTGCAACCCCATAGACGGCAGCCCACCCACCAGTCTCCCCCATCCCTGGGATTCTCCAGGCAAGAATACTGGAGTGGGTTGCCATTTCCTTACCCAGTGCATGAAAGTGAAAAGTGAAAGTGAAGTTGCTCAGTCATGTCTGACTCTTAGCGACCCCATGGACTGCAGCCCACCAGGCTCCTCCGTCCGTTGGATTTTCCAGGCAAAACTACTGAAGTGGGGTGCCATTGCCGTAGGTATCCTAAATATATTTTTAACTTAATTTGTCTCTATGGGGTCAGATACCATTTTATTCAGTGATTTTAATCCATTAGTACCATTATTTATTCTGATGTTTAAGTTGTCCCTGAGTGGTCAGTGGGACACCTTGCAAGCTGACTTCTCTTATCATTGTGCCACATCCCTCTCAATAATACTTGGGCATTTCCATTCTTTCTGGCACAACAGATATGATCTATCAGACTGTTATTATATTGATACCTTCCCTTCCTCAGTGCTAGAATCAGCCAGTTCTCTAAGGAGCTTGGTTCCTTTTAGAGGAGAATGATTTCTAGAAGCCAAGGTGTGCTTCAGGTACATTCCTTGCTCTTGGCGTATCGTTGCTCCCAGGCACTGTCAGTGGCCAGAGCTGAGGGTGTGTATGTATGTATGCATACACACTTACTTGCATCCACATTTTTAACTGTACCTCTATATTGAAAACCATGAGTTCACACCAGTATGTAAATTCTAATCTATCACCACAGGGTTCATTCTAATGTTCTCTCTTTTTTATATTTGTACTTCTCACACAGTGGGAGAGCTGGGGCTTCCGTATCTTTATTTATTTAAAATCACCCTGTATGCAGACAGTCGTCTCTTTGGCAACTCTCTTCCCTGCATGGATATCTTTGTAGGTTCTGACACCCTTTGTTGGGCTCCCCATGTATGTGGGTGTCCTCCACACTTTATTCAGCCTCTGACAGCCAACACGAGGCCATTGCTCCTATGAATGTCCCTCTTACCCTGCTAGGACTCTGACATACCACGTCAGACTCACTCTCCATATCCCCATCTTGTCCTGCTTTTGTTTTAAGAGCCATGCTAAGTCATGTCAGTCGTGTCCAACTCTGTACGACCCCACAGATGGCAGCCCACCAGGCTCCTCCATCCCTGGGATTCTTCAGGCAAGAATACTGGAGTGGTTTGCCATTTCCTTCTCCAATTTTAAGAGCCATACTCTGGTCCAAATGCAATAGTTCAGACTTGTGCACAGAATTCATGGCCACTTGTTATCTTCATAGTTCTATTCTAGAGTTGTAATATTTAGATGCATGAAATGCTGGAATATTGGAGGATATTGCCTGTGTACAATAATGCATATGGTTCTTAGATTTTTTTCAAGAATCTTTTTATTATTCCTGGGTTGGGAAGATCCCCTGGAGAAGGGATAGGCTACCTACTCTCATATTCTTGGGCTTCCCTGGTGGCTTAGCTGGTAAAAGAATCCTCCTGGAGTGGGGGAGACCTGGGTTCAATCCCTGGGTTGGGAAGATCCCTTGGAGAATGAAAAGGCTACCCACCCCAGTATTCTAGCCTGGAGAATTCCATGGATTGTATAGTCTATGGTGTCACAGAGAGTTGAACACAACTCAGCGATTTTCACTCACTTTATTAAAGTATATATATGTTGAAAAGTGTAAAAATTAGAAAGATATGTTTTGAAGTATCAAAAAGTGAACATACCCATAAAATCTTCACCTAGAGAAGGCAATGGCATCCCACTCCAGTACCCTTGCCTGGAAAATCCCATGGGTGGAGGAGCCTGGTAGGCTGCAGTCCATGGGGTCGCTAAGAGTCTGGCACGACTGAGCGACTTCAGTTTCACTTTTCACTTTAACGCATTGGAGAAGAAAATGGCAACCCACTCCAGTATTCTTGCCTGGAGAATCCCAGGGACGGGGGAGCCTGATGGGCTGCTGTCTATGCGGTCGCACAGAGTCGGACACGACTGAAGCGACTTAGCAGCAGCAGCAGCAGGTCAAGAAATAAAATATCAGTATCCTAGGAGCCTGACTCATGATCTTTCCCTGGCACTCATTATATACTGTCAGTATAACCAACAGAAATAAACTGCACTCTTTAAATTATATGTCTCAATTAGTGGCATAATGAAAAAACTGGAACTTCAGTAAGTATACATGATTGATTATTTTGAAAAACTATATTGGAGTAGTTAATTATACCTTTTTGGGGAAAGTTTTATCCTTCAGTTTGAGAAAGTTCAGAGCAGTCAGTCACTAGGGGGCAGCCTATACTGCTTCCACTTTAGAAATAGCTGTATCCTTTTGTTAGTAACTTGAATTATTTTGCATGGAAGGAAACAAATGTTACCTCAAAGAAAGAAGTATTTCAGTGTGCACAGATAGGAAGAAAATGGATAGTTATTTTACTCTCCTGTAAATCAACTACAAGGACAGATTCCATGGTTAAATCTCTCTCAGCATCTATCTTTGCTTTTGTAACCCCAGCAGAGCATCCGAACTTGACTTGGTTCGGAAGGGTTTTTGAGTCTAAACAAGCTTCAGATAATTTATCCATACCTTCCTTTAACCCTTCCTTTTCTGCAGATTTCCCCCAAATACTGTCCTGGATTCAAGTTAAGTCAGAGGAAAAAAAAAAAAAAAGCCACAGCTCAGAATTCTTCTAGCCACTTTAATTTGGTATTACTTAGTGGCAGTTCCTTTTGGTAGTGCCCTGTGAAAAATATCAGAAGAAGCTTGAGAAAAAAAGTTGGTCATCCTTGACATCAGTTCTTTACCCTTCTTTCCTCATGCCTTTCTAGTTTTGTGTATTTCTTTTCTAAGTGGACTGATAAACTTTGCATTTCGTGCGTATCCCTAGAATAGATGAACCCATGTCTGGATAATTTCGAAGTATTTTATTTCCAGTAACATACAGGTTGTTTCTGTCCTCCTCCCTATCCACCCCCGAACCCTGCCTTATAGTGTGGTTTGGCTTCTCGTTCTCCATACCTTTTTACTATAATCTAATGTTATTTCTTCCTTTCTATAGATAGAGACATTGGGACCTACCAGTATTATGACAAGAAAGAGCCATCAGGTAAAGCATCTGTTCTACTGAACTGATTTTTATAAACTTACTATTCTAAATTATAAAATACTGACTTAAAAACTGTTTTTATGCACTTTAAATTCTAGAATTTTGAGAAAGTTTACTCCAATTCTTTAGAAAAATGCTAAAGTTAATATCTGTTTTATATAAAATAAAGCAGTATTGAGAAAATGCTATAGCAGAACATGAAAATTTTCATTTTACTTCTGATTAAACTGATAACTGGACAGTATGTTCTCATTTTTTTAATCACTGTCCCAGTAGAGGGCATTGTTAATGCATGGGTCCCACCGATGCTGGTCTCCTGGATCCTTAACTGATATCTGGAATAGGCATTTCTGAGTGAATGATCAATTTTCTTTATCTGATTAATCCTGTTAATCCCAGAAGTTTCTTGATGGGCCAAAAGGTCTTCCCAGCTAGAGTTACTTCCTGTTTGGTCTCTGTTGAAGTGGAGCTTGTGTGGGCATCCCATGTGCTTAGCTTGGTAGTTAATAGGCTGACTTCATGGTTCTGATGACAGACTGAAATAGCTTCTATTCTGGGCTCAGTTGCAGTTCCCTTCCCTATCTGATGAGATTGCAAACTCAGGATATTGGCCCACCCGTTGTGTTGTGTAAGCCTTTTCACTTCAAATTTAGGAAATCTTCCATGAAATGAAAACATCCAAATTTGGCATTTTCCAACTGCCTTTTAAAAAGTTTAGCATAAGTTATTAATCTCAATAATGTGCATATGCACATATAAAATTAAATATAATAAAAGTAATTTCCACTTTTTTATCTTTTTTCTAATCTCGCATCTGCTGCAAAATGAGCAACAGATCATGGTAACTTAGAAGAAAAGCAGAGGCTGGCAGAATGTAAGTTTACTTTATATTTTTTTGGAATTATTATAAAACTGGAATTTTAATATCCCTGAAGATTCTGTCTTAAAACATATTTTAAGCTGTCTGTAAAAATCGGAAATGTATCCTTTCTATATTTCTTATAAATTTCTCTTGTTTAGGTGCATAAACATATGAGTAAGAATTATATTGTTAGAAATTTCTGATTTAGACCATTGAAATCTCTCTCAACTTTTGGTGAGACATGTGCTTATGTAAACAGCATAAGCTTATGATATATGTTTATGCATAAGATATATGCTTATATATTTCTTAATGAACTGCATTTATCTTATTTAATATACTTTAAGTGTACCATGGTTCTGTTAACATTTAATTATCCATAGTATACCTAAATTATTATTTTGTTTTAACCATTGTAAGAAAATAAGATTTGTAATTATCAGTATTAACATTTTATTCTCTCTAGTCTTTACTAATTTCAAATATATAAACATGTTATGTAGGTAATATGGCTACAGTATAATATGGCTAAAATATGACTGTTTTATTTAGACTATAAGCGAGGCTAAATATTCTCCTTGTTCTCACTTTAAATGGTCAAGCTAACATTTAGTTTTTAAAAATACTATATTAGTACCTGTGGCAGAGATTTGAAACTTTTTACATATGCTTTGCACATTGTAAATTATGTTTGTAGAAATCATTAATTTACTTAAATAAAACAGCATTCTCCTATAAAAATTTTAATGTCTGTATATTTTTTATACTACATATATATGCACATAAAACACATGTGCACACATTTAAAATTGTTTAGGAAAATTCAGAGATGAATTCATTTTTGTATGAAATAGGTGTCATATCATTGTAATGAATTTATTATTTTTTAATTCTTTTAAATAGAACTTTTTAGTTTGTTTTAGGCTATCATTGAGATTCTACTAAATAACATTAATTTTTAAATAAAGCGAAGGCTTATCATTATTTAATTGTGTAGATTTTAGAAAGAATAATTTTATATAGAAAAGAGCACTATTAGTGTCTAATTTATTAAAATTTAGATTTCCCTCAATTTTATCCTTAATGTGTGATGCTTAATTTTAAATTCATTTTCTGTGTATTATTTTTAAAATTTTATTTATTTCCTCACTATATTCATTTACTCATAGGAGTTTTCAGATCTGATAGATTATTTGCCGAGTTTAGAATTTCTTTTGTATTGAATTTTTAAATTAATTATATGAAAAAAATTTGCTTCTATGGTAAAGAGTGGGTCATTAACTGCTATATACTAGGTTCACAAGCTTCAGAAACTTTCCCAGGGATTCTCTGAGCATTGTTAGTTGTCATCATAAAATTATGATCCTGGAGATTGTTTTGTGGTAAAAATCCTGTTCTATGACAAAGCCTTTCAAAAGACTGTCATTTGATGATGGAAATGAAGGCTACTTCCTTTCAATTAAGGAAGTGTTTTATTTTAATCTTCCTAAGGCACACTGCTCAGCAGAGTTTCTTTTTTAAATCATGTTCAGCTAACTGTAGTACATGTTTTGTTTTCCAGCACGAGATTTTCCATGGACGCTCAAAAACAGACGCCCAGAAAAACTTCGAGACTCACTCAAGGAGTTGGAGGTATCTTTCCAAAAGTTTGAAAAATGGCAACGAACAAATCTGTTTTAAAACATCTTTCAACAGCTTTAATTTTCATAAAGGATCAGCTCTCCTGGTGATGATAGTGTTGCTTTTGTCCAGTGAGGAGTTCCAAAACAGTTGCATCTTTGTGTGGCATGATGATATATATATATATATATATATATATATATATATATATATATTTGCTTGCAAATCAGAAGCACTTTACCTGATACAACAATGTATATAGACAACTGCAGTCTCCCTTTTTCTGTTTTCTTCAGGAGCTGATGCAAAACAGTCAGTGTGTGCTAAGCAAATGGAAGAGCAAATATGTCTGTCAGGTAAAAAGGCTTGACATGCTTTCGCAGTGTTTAACCAATGGAGCTGAAAACTATGCAGTAATTGGTATTCTTGTGTTATGATAGGTAATGGACATAAACTTTTCAGGAGCAGGTATTTCATAGTTTGAATTCTAGTCATTCTAGAACTAACATTTGATTGACTCAGGCTGCCTCATTAATGAGTATAGTTGTACTGACACTATAAGCACGAATAACCATCTTTTCAGATGGTATTTTTTGTCATAGATTTAATCATATTTTTGAATGAAGGTGACACCGAGGGACAAAAAATTTTTTGACCATTCTTGTAAGCATTTTTGCACAGCATGCTTATGGAAATTGACAAGCAGACTAGCATTAGACCTGACATAAGACATTTGCTGTTACTTTTCGAATCCTCTAAGCTGCACTGTTTAATATGGTAGCCAGTAGTCACCTGTAGCTATTCAAATGTAAATTTAAACTAATTAAAATTAAAAATTCAGTTCCTCAGTTGCACTACCCACATTTTAAGTGCTCAGTCACCACGTGATATAACTACAGAGCGTTTCCATCATGTAATGTTCTTTGGGATAACACTTAGAGCCTGGACAAAGTGAGGTACATGTTGAATGGGTCTAGATTCAAGACATAATCATCACTTGTCCATTGATCACAAAATAATGGACAAATGTCTAAGCTGTATCAATAGGCTTAAAAAATACTATCTGCCTGGAAAAAAGTTACTTGCTTATGATAAAAAGTCATTAGTCATATTCTACACATACATGTAGTTGAAGTTACATTAGTACTGCTCGTAATTATAGCTATTTTATGGAATTAAATATCCTGTATCAACTCAAATTCTTTCTTGTTTACAATTTAATTTACATATTTTAGGTCTGACTACTCTTGTTTGAAGTTTAGACCTGTGCTCTATCCATAAATCTACAACATTGTAGTAATTACAAATTTATCTTAATCTACTAATTAAATGAGCATAGACTTTAATTTTAGTGGACTCTAATGTTTCCTCATTTTTTGTTTAAACTAGTCTCCTTTAGGGGCTTCCCTGGTGGCTCAGAGGTTAAAGCATCTGCCTGCAGTGCGGGAGACATGGGTTCAATCCCCGGGTCAGGAAGATCCCCTGGAGAAGGAAATGGCAACCCACTCCAGTGTTCTTGTCTGGAGAATCCCACGGACGGAGGAGCCTGGTAGGCTACAGTCCACGGGGTCACAGAGTTGGGGGTCACAGAGTCAGACATGACTGAGTGACTTAACTTTCACTAACTTTCAGTTTCCTTTTACTCACAAAAGTGACTTTAGTTACCTCCTCAACCATCACAATTACTACTTTCCAGAGATTGTTTAAAAAGCTGAATTAATATTTTAGAATCATAATACTTCTTAAAATAAACTTAGGATATTGTTAAAAAGGATGAAATTATTTAAAAATTCATAATTTGTCTTCATAAAAGTTTTAATCAAACTTTAAAACTTGAATACAGAATATGTACCAGAAAGTTGTAAACTTAGTACAATTCAAATTGTACTTCTCAATGTCGTTACTCACTTTAAAAGCTGGTTCAAAATTCTTTGACTGGAGGGCAAGCCTACCACCTATAGCAAAAGGTGTGTCTCATGGCCTCCACCCTTACCATTGCACAGGTAAGTTGGAACTTGTCAGGCATCTTAAAATATGCAGTGGAGCATCCCAGTAGGCAATACTTTTTAAATAGACTTTAATGTATTTTAATTTAATAAGCAGGTTTGTGTGTACATTTGTATGGGAGAATAGGAAGAGGGATATCCCTAACTGTTGAATTAATTCAACTCAGAAAATGAAATTTATAGCAACCTGATAGTACTGATTTCTTAGGCCATTGTACCAATGAGTCTGCTTTTAACACTTCCAATGGAACTTATCTTTATGTTCTGCCATATTTTGTAATTTATTCTATGATTGATAAGATATTCTTTAAATAAACCTTTTAATATCAGCACATCTTTAGTGTGATATATTTCAACAAAATAACTTGACCTTTACTCTGCCCACAAGTCCAGGTTAGTCTCCACATCATTAGGGCCTATTTCTTAAATTTTATTTATTAATTTTAATTGGAGGATAATTACTTTACAATATCATGATGGTTTTTGCCATACATCAGTAGAATCGGCCATAGGTATTCATGTGTCCCTTCCATTCTGAACCCCCTTCCACCCTCCTCCACATCCTATCCCTTCAGATTGTCAGAGAGCACCAGCTTTGGGTGCCCTGCCTCATCCATCAAAATCACTCTGGTTATCTGTTTTACATATGGTAATGTATATGTTTCAAATCATGCCACCATCTCCTAGGGCCTTTGAAGGACTTCCTAACATTATCCACCCACTTCCTCAGTTTCTAGACAGGACTATTAGCTAGGTCTTCTGAAAATATGTTTGTCTTATTCTTAAAGATCTCTAGTAGGACAGTAAATTAAAAATTTGGTGTTCAAGCTAAATTTTCAGAAGGATCCTCTAAACCTTTTGTTAGTTGGAAAATAAGCAAACCATCTCTACAGACTCTCCAGGGGGTCCCCTTTTTTGTGCATCATCCAGTGTGGTGACTCTAAAGATAACATGAGCTTTAATTTTTATTAATAATTTTTCCATGTGTTTAACCCTAAAATGGCAGCAGTTGACCACAACATAATATTCTCTAAAAGAAGTGGGAAAAAGTTCCTCAGTGTCATGGTGCTAAACATAGCTGGCCTCTTCAGTTTCTGACTGTGGCCTCTCCTTAACTAATATAAATCTTTTAGCCCCACCTTTTCCTTTTCCCCAGGAAAGGGACAACTTTAGCCTGTATAGGGTTTCTCATGGTTATCTTATTTTCAAGGGACCCTTATTTCTTCAAAAGGTTCAATTGTTCGGGATTTAGCAAGGCATCTACAACAACATAATTTCAGAAGATGCAAATCTGAGCCTGGATTTTCCCTCTGATGAATGTTTTTTGTTTTTTTTTTAAATAGGTTATCATTATTGTCAAAGCTAAGTTCATGGTGTTGATTCAGTGACACATAAATTGTACCATTTAAAAACTAATTCCTTCTACTTGTAAATTCAGAACAGTTTATAAATCTAGACTTACTTATACATATATTCTTTATGAAAGTGTCTTTTGCAGTTGGTTTTTCAGACTTTACCTGATCCTAGTTTGAAATGAATAAAAAGTGAGACATAATTTAGAGTTGTAGTTTTACTAGCTATCACATATATTTCTCATTGTTTTTATGGACTGTGAAGAAAGCTGAGTGCCGAAGAATTGGTGCTTTTGAGCTGTGGTGTTGGAGAAGACTCTTGAGAGTCTCTTGGACTGCAAGGAGATCCAACCAGTCCATTCTGAAGGAGATCAGCCCTGGGTGTTCTTTGGAAGGAATGATACTAAAGCTGAAACTCCAGTACTTTGGCCACCTCATGTGAAGAGTTGACTCATTGGAAAAGACTCTGATGCTGGGAAGGATTGGGGGCAGGAGGAGAAGGGGATGACAGAGGATGAGATGGCTGGATGGCATCACTGACTTGATGGACGTGAGTCTGAGTGAACTCTGGGAGTGGTGATGGACAAGGCGGCCTGCCGTGCTGCTATTCATGGGGTTGCAAAGAGTCAGACATGACTGAGCGACTAAACTGAACTGAAAATTATTTTGAGAAAATGCTTAATAATTTCCTGCTTTGAATTTCTTAATCCATTTTCCAAACTATTCTTAGGGAATAATAGTTTCAGCATTAATATACTATTGTACACTGCTGAGGTGAAATTTTTAATTCCTTAAATTGTTCTTTAAGTCACATTCATGTATTAAGATTACTACATAAGTAGTTAAAAGCGATATAATCATTAAGATAGAATTAGCTTCATGTAAATTGATTTTAGATTAAATTTTTTAAATCATATATATACATTCGACTATAAAAATATGATATAGTCATCTTTACCCTAATTTCTTTCTGTATTATTTGACATTTCCAGATACAATTTTAAAATGCCAAGATAGTTTTCTTTTTAAATTCTTATAATGAATTACTTGACAGGCTATGTAAAAGTAGAAATTATTTTCCAAGCCTGTCACAGGTGAACTGTGACCTTATGGAGCTCATTTAATCAGGACTTCCTCAGTTGTAGAATGTATAGTATCATTACCTGATCTTTCATTCCAACAACTTGTATGAAAACCAATTTTTGTTTTGTCATAATATAATAATTGACAAACCATGGTTTTAAGTTACAATTATTAGTAATAGCATTTTATTTATAACAAAACCCATCACACAGTATTTACTGACAAGCATTTTAGTGCCACCATTGTGGGAGGCAGTAAAAATGTGTATAAAGTGTGAGCTGAGTTCCCAGCATAATTTAGTCAAGGAAAAGAGATACATAAAATCACTAGGATCCTAGTGAGTGCTGAGTTGTGTGATACTAAGTTAAAAAGATAGTAAGAATTTACATGTTGATGTTTGGTAGAAATCAACACAATACTGTAAAGCAATTATCCTTCGATGAAAAATAAATACTTTTTTACAAAAAGTAAGAATTTAGAGAAAGCACAGAGATTAACCTGACAGTTGGGATCTAGGCTAAAACATGAAATCCAGAGGTGGTTTGTACAAAGGGCAAATGAAATGCGATAATTATTTTCTGAAAACAACAAACTAGGCAGTACTCTTGCTTGGAAAATCCCATGGACAGAGGAGCCTGGTGGGCTGCAGTCCATGGGGTCACTAAGAGTCGGACACGAATGAGCGACTTCATTTTCATTTCTCACTTTCATGCATTGGAGAAGGAAATGGCAACCCACTCCAGTGTTCTTGCCTGGAGAATCCCAGGGACAGTGGAGCCTGGTGGGCTGCCATCTATGGGGTCGCACAGAGTTGGACACGACTGAAGCGACTTAGCAGCAGCAGCAGCAGCAGCAGCAGGGGGTTTCTGGACTTGAAGATGGTAAGCACAGAGTAGAAGTAAGATGCCCAGGCTGAAATAACAGAGATTAAGTTAAGAGTCTGTATCTGGAATGGTGAGATCTTCCCCAGCTCCTTCCCTTCTCTAGCACTGAGGCTTATATCTCACTGTAACTTAAAGGATTCTTCTCTAACAAAGTAGATTATTACTCCCAGTTCAGTTCAGTTCATTTGCTCAGTCATGTCCGACTCTTTGTGACCCCATGGATTGCAGCTCAGCAGGCTTCCCTGTCCATCACCAACTCCCGGAGCTTTCTCAAACTCATGTCCATTGAGTCAGTGATGCCATCCAACCATCTCATCTTCTGTCTTTCCCTTCTCTTCCTGCCTTCAATCTTTCCCAGCATCGGGGTGTTTTCCAAGGAGTTAGTTCTTTGCCTCAGGTGGCCAAAGTATTGGAGTTTCAGTTTCAACATCAGTCCTTTCCATTGAATATTCAGGACTGATTTCCTTTAGGATAGACTGGTTGGATCTCCTTGCTGTCCAAGGGACTCTCAAGAGTCTCTTCCAACACCATAGTTCAAAAGCATCAATTCTTCAGCGCTCAGCTTTCTTTATAGTCCAACTCTCACACCCATACATGACTACTGGAAAAACCATAACTCTGACTAGATGGACCTTTGTGGGCATAGTACTGTCTCTGCTTTTTAATATGCTGTCTAGATTGGTCATAACCTTGCTTCAAAGGAGCAAGTGTCTTTTAATTTCATGGCTGCGTTCACAATCTGCAATCATTTTGGAGCCCCCAAAAGTAAAAGTCTGTCACTGTTTCCATTGTTTCCCCATCTATTTACCATGAAGTAATGGGACCAGATGCCATGATCTTAGTTTTCTGAATGTTGAGTATTAAGCCAAGTTTCTCACTCTCCTCTTTCACCCTAATTAAGAGGCTTTTAGTTCCTCTTTACTGTTTGTCATTTGAGTGGAACCATCTGTATATTTGAGGTTCTTGATGTTTCTCCTGGCAATCTTGATTCCAGCTTGTGATTCATCCACCCAGGCCTTTCTTGTGTTATACTCCAAATATAAGTTAAATAAACGGGTGACAGTATACAGCCTTTTTGTACTTCTTTCCCAATTTTGAACCAGTCAGTTGTTCCATTATGGTTCTATAGACAGAACTAAATTCAGGGAATTAAAGTTAATTCCCCCAGAGAAATAAGAGAAGTTCTTGAATTTTTGAAACAAGAATTGGTTGCCATTTGAAAAATGAATACTCAAAGAAAAGGGAAGGAACTGTTGCAAACGAACAGTATGACAGCATAGATAGAAAAACTAACAGAAGAATTGAAAGATAAAATTATTAGTAAAATATCCCTATAATGCAGAACAGAGTGACAAAAGAACACAGTAGTGAACACTAGGCAATATAAAAGAGAAAAATTCGAGTAGCCAGTCAGAAGGTCCAATATCTTACTCATGATAGAAAACAGGAGGGAAGAAACAAACAACAAAGGTGATAACAGAAAATTTCCCAGAACTGGAGGATGTTTGTTTCCAGTTTGAAAGGACCCAGCAGTTGAAAAAGATTAATATCAAGGTCTGTTTTGTGAATTTTAGAAAACCAAAGTTAAAGAGAAGATCCAAAAAGTTTTCACAATAAGAAGAGTAAAACAAAGTACATACAAAAGATTGGGAATCAGACATGAGTTCCCAATAGCAACACAAGGAGTTAGAAGACTGTGGAATCAAAATTCTGAAGTGAAGTGATCTTTAGCCTAGAATTCTATTTCTAGAATTCCAAATTGACATTCAAGCAAGGACATTTTCAGGCTAGTTAGTGCTCAGAAAATCTTGCCTACCTGCCGTGCATTTTTTTCTCAGGAAGTTACTGGAAGATGTGCTTCTCTAAAGCAACAGAATGAACCAAGAAACAAGATTCTTAGGATCCAGGAAATAGAGAAACTTACACAGGAGAGAAGTGAAGAGAAATCTTAGGATGACTGTGCCTTAGGCCTAGAGAGCAGCTGGTCCAAATTAGGGCAGGATACAGAAGGTTCTCACAGTGATGTTGGAGAGAGGGAAGAAAAGGAACTGATAGATCTGATAACTGATGTGATCTGGAGAATTAATAATAGTAACATTTAATAAGATAAAATATATAGGATAATTAAATATTACTGATAAAAATCAGTAATGATTAATGCAAGAAATAACATATGTAGAAGATATTGCTAGCTGCTTGTCCAATATCCATTTGTCTTATGAACTGACCCTATTGTTCAGAGTGGCAAAATGACCAACTTAAAATACTTAGCTTCCCTGTTGCTTTTGAAACTAGAGGTGACCATAGGAGGCACTTTTGGCCAGAGTAAGCAGAGGTCGCAGGTAGGATTTGCAAGAAAGCTTTCTTTTTTAAAAGTAACATTTTTGTGCAGTGTTTTAAAATCAGAATTAATGCTCCCCCTAAAGACTTATAATGAGCAAAATATCAGAATTTTAAAGGAAGATCGGTAAAGAAAGTTTTACCGACTTTTTCTATTGCCTGGGACTTCCAGGCTCCACAGAGCACTGCCATTCACTGCCTCCTATGAGGGCAGAGTAGGACATTCAAATTAGAGGTGTCATTTTCCACAGACCATTGCCCCATCCGAAAATATGTCTTCAACAGGCTGAGACATTTGAAATTCCTCTACTTCTCATTTTTGATAGGAGAAGTTCTCACGTGTGCTATGGAACATAGTCAGAAGTTAGTCTTTAAGATGTTCACAATAAAATGTCCACCCACTGACCCACTAACAGCTTGCAGAAAAGCAAAATATTGTACAAATTTTGCATTCTTTAAATGTATTTTTACATATAAAATACATGTACTTACTATACATATGTATTGTGCTAGACTCAACAGGGATGTGCCTTTTCAACTTTTGCTCTTCGAGTCTGGATCTGAAATATGCCTGAAGGGGCCTGCTTTTTAACCATTCTTTCACTCAAGGCATATATATATTTAGTGCCTACTGTATGCCAGATAGCATTCTCATTGCTGGGGATGCCAGTGAATAATGAAATAGATGAAAATGACTATTATTCCTATTCCCCTGTAGCTTAAGTTCTAATAGGGCAGACAATCAAGAAAATATGAACAGTAACATTTTGAGTATTTAATTCAGTCAGTCGTGTCCGACTCTTTGCGACCCCATGAACTGCAGCACACCAGGCCTCCCTGTCCATCACCACCTCCCAGAGTCCACCCAAACCCATGTCCATCGAATCGGTGATGCCATCCAATCATATCATCCTCTGTCGTCCCCTTCTCCTCCTGCCCTCAATCTTTCCGAGCATCAGGGTCTTTTCAAATGAGTCAGCTCTTTGCATCAGGTGGCCAAAGTATTGGAGTTTCAGCTTCAACATCAGTCCTTCCAATGAAAACCCAGGACTGATCTCCTTTAGGATGGACTGGTTGGATCTCCTTGCAGTCCAGGCAGGGGACTCTGAAGAGTCTTCTCCAACACTAGACTTCAAAAGCATACATTCTTTGGGGCTCAGTTTTCTTTATAGTCCAACTTTCACATCCATACATGACTACTGGAAAAACCATAGCCTTGACTAGACAGACATAGTTGGCAAAGTAATTGTCTCTGCTTTTTAATATGCTGTCTAGGTTGGTCATAACTTTCCTTCTAAGGAGTAAGCGTCTTGTAATTTCATGGCTGCAATCACCATCTGCAGTGATTTTGGAGCCCAGAAAAATAAAGTCAGCCACTGTTTCCACTGTTTCCCCATCTATTTGCCATGAAGTGATGGGGCCAGATGCCATGATCTTCGTTTTATGAATGTTGAGCTTTAAACCAACTTTTTCACTGTCCTCTTTCACTTTCATCAAGAGGCTCTTTGGTTCTTCTTCACTTTTTCCCATAAGAGTGGTGTCATCTGCATATCTGAGGTTATTGATATTTCTCCTGGCAATCTTGATTCCAGCTTGTGCTTCCTCCAGCCCAGCATTTCTTATGATGTACTCTTCATATAAGTTAAATAAGCAGGGTGACAATATACAGCCTTGATGTCCTCCTTTTCCTATTTGAGACCAGTCAGTCTGTTCTTTCATGTCCAGTTCTAACTTGCTTCCTGACCTGCATGTAGGTTTCTCAAGAGGCAGGTCAGGTGGTTGGTATTCCCATCTCTTTCAGAATTTTCCACAGTTTACTGTGATCCACACAGTCAAAGGCTTTGGCATAGTCAATAAAACAGATGTTTTTTCTGAAACTCTCTTGCTTTTTCGATGATCAGCGGATGTTGGCAATTTGACCTCTGGTTCCTCTGTGTTTTCTAAAACCAGCTCGAACATCTGAAAGTTCACAGTTCACGTATTACTGAAGCCTGGCTTGGCAAATTTTAAGTATATAAGAAAGTAATAAAAACTGTTAGATAAAAATAAAGCAAGAAAAATAGGAAGTATGTGGGAGATGGTAGGGCAGGATGGGCCTGATATCCAGTCACCAAGAAAGACACCATGTGATTAAGACATAAAGGAGCAAGCCACAGAAGGTATCTGGAGAAGAGGACTCCAGAGGTGCTGAGATGGGAATATATGTGGCATGTTTTGAAGAACAGCAAAGAGTCAATGTGACTGGATTGGGATGAGCAAGAAGAGTAGTAGGAATTGAGATTGGAGAGGAAATGAGACAGTAGTTACATAGGGCTTTCCAGGCCTTTGAAAGAACTTGGCTTTTACTCTTAAGTGTGATTAGAAAGTCTTGAGGGGTTTTGAGCAGAGAAGGGACTCGATCTGATATACTTTTTAGCTGGGTAACTGGCACTTTTGATGGAAACAAAATGAAGGAAGCAAAGATCAAATCAGTTGCCATAGTCCGGGTGAGACATACAGTGGTTTCGACTGGATGGAGCAGTTAAGTGGTGAGAAGTGGCCAGATTCTGCTGATGGTCAAATGTGGAGAATAAAAATTCCTGAGCAATTAGAAGAATGGACATTTACTGAGTTGGTGAAGATTGAGAAGAGGCATTTTTGAGGGGAATATCAAGAGTTCAGTTTTGGACATCAGTGTTTGAAATGCCTATGAGATATTCAAGTAGAGAAGACAATTGGATATACGAATCTGTAGAGAAATAATTGGGCTGGTGGTAGAAATTTGGGAGACAGCAATGCAGTTGGTATTAAAGCCAGGAATTCGTGAAGAATGCCAGGGAGTGAATGTAGACAGAGGACTAGAGGAGGCAGAACAGCTGAGTTCTGGGGTCCTCCGGCTTTGGGGATTGGAGAGAGAGAGAGAAAAGGAGAGATAGAGAAAGGAGACTAACAAGGAGTAGCCAAAGAAGTGGAGCGCCTGATGGGAATGTTGTGCCCTGGAAATGAGATTTCAGGAAGAAAGCTTTTGAGCTATGTAACATACCAGTAACAGGTTGGCTGAGACGACCATTGGAAAGAGCAGGGAGGTCATTGGTGACCTAGATAAGAGCAGGTTCAGTAGATGGTATGGGTGGAAGCCTGACTGGAATGTATTTAAGGAAAATGGGAGGATAGAAATTAGGGGTTTATAACATTAGAAAGGATAATTTTATAAAGGAAAATAGAGAAATAGGGTAGCACTTGTGAGAGATTTGGGGTTAAAAGAGGTTTTTGTTTCTCTTTTAGATGTCAGAAATAACTTCTCTTTCTGTTGGTAAGCTAATAGGAGTAGGAAAATTGGTCCTGAAAAGGGAAAAATTAATCGCTGGAGTAATGTTGACCAAAAGCCACTTAATAAAGGGAGAGGGGATGAAAAGTAGGTGCCTGGTACCTGTAGATGTCATGGAGCTGTCTTTTCGCCCATGGATAGCCTAACACCATCTTTCTTTTAGAAGATTTCTGTTACTCTTTTTTTTTTTAAGGTTTCTGAATGCAACTCTAAGTGACATATACATTTAGAAATAAGATGGTAGAACGAGGAGAAATGGCCAAGAGTTGACTGGTTATTTTTGAGCATGGGATGAGAGACTGTGGTGGAATAAAGACAATCAACAGCTGCTTTAATTTCAAGTATTCTTCGACATTTTAACAATTTATGTGTGTATTTTTTCAATTGAAATAGTTTTTAAACATGCCCAGTGTGCTTCTGTGAAGCAGATGTCAGGATAGTACTAGGACTGCAAGTGATTGATTGGGAGATGGGAAAGATAAAGGGGAAGGAATCAGGTGGGAGATCCTTTTGACTGGGTGCTGGTCTGAACCCTAAGCAAGAAGAAGGGACTGGATTATAAAGAGCTTCAGACTGCAGCATGTTGCTCAGAAAGCTTCAGCCACAAGAGAGTTCCTTAACCAAACCTGCTCATTAGAGGAGTCCCCTGTTGGACTAGTACCACAATATGCTCAGTCATTGGCTTTTTGTCAGTCAGCTGTGCTCCCAGCCTTCGTTCATCCTTAAGGAGCTCTGAGTGATGCACGTCCATGGCCATCAAGAGTGTATACCTATATTTTTGTATGTACATAATACTATACCTCAGTAATCTTAACATCATGCCCTAATAATTACTTTCTTAGGCAAAAGAAAAATTATTCCTTTCCACAATAAATAGAAAATTTACAGTGTATCTTGACTGATTCAATCCAGCGTTTAATGACCTATGATAATTCACGTTTACATTAACTATTTACTCTTAAATAGTAATATGTGAGCTGAGTTTTGTAACCTGATTATGACACACAAAAAATTTTGATCTTCTTAATAATTTGTCTTTGTATTACCAACCAATACGTCCTTCCTATTCTTTTTATAAATGGTCTTTTTCTTCTCTTTTATTAATTGTTTTCATTTAAAAACATTTCTTTTAAAGAAAGTCATAATTCCCTGCCTCCGCCTTTGGCATTTGAGCATAATAATGTTTTTGGAAGCTGCAAGGTATTTTGCCACAAAGGAAAAGCCAGTTCAGGGGTATGAATTTCCTTCATATATCCAGTTATGGGCTTCCCTCGTGGCTCAGATGGTAAAGAATCTGCCTGCAGTGCAAGAGATTTGGGTTCGATCCCTGGGTCTGGAAGAGATTCCCTGGAGAAGGGGAAGTATTTTTGCCTGGAGAATCCCATGGACATAGGAGCCTGGCAGGCTACCGTCCATGGGGTTACAGTTGGACACAACTAAGCAGCTAACACTTTCATTTATGTCCACTTATAGTTAATAGAAAATATGTGTAAATCTAAATGAGTTCAAAATCTGAATAATCTAATGCCTCTCGTATTAGGAGAGTGACATTTTATATCAATATCTAGCTGATGAGAAGACTTTTAATGCATTATATTTGAGTACATGTACTGAGTTTTTATACAGAAACTTAAAATATGACTTCAGATTTAGAACTTTGTATTAGATGCACAATTTGGAATGTATGAATTAGAAATATACATATAAACTAAGTATTTAACATTGGGTGTGAGAACCCATCAACTTTACATTCATGATATTTGAGAATATTATGTTATATATATGCCAAAATAACTGATAGAGAAAACACATCAAGTGCTTTTCCCAAATAGTGATTTATACCTGTTATTTTTCAAAAGAAACCTAAAAAATAAAACTACTAGGTAGTATTTATACAATATACTTAAGTGACTATGAAATTAAAAGCAGCTGTAACTATATTTCTCATAAAATAGTGTTGTATATAAGACATTCACAGCAGCTCTTCACAATGAAGTACCTATCATTTGGTATTCTCCTTGGTCTAAGTAGAATCCTAGGTTAAATTGTGAGATCCCAGTTACCACTGTGTGCTAAACACATGTAGATCTCTGTGTATCTGTATCCCTCCTTCTGCCATAATAGGAGAACAATCCCTGGTCCAGTCTGAAGCCAAGCATTCAACCTAGACCCACAGTTCTCAATATGTACACTGAGGCACCCTGGGGTTTATAGTGAATTCACAGGAATCCTGCAGGATATTTTAAAATTTCAAGAAAAACACAAGACTTCTGTTGGATACTGCACAGATAAGTAGCTCCAGGTAGAGCAGATTTTCAACGTTAGAACACAATACATTCCTTTTGAGGATGTCATATATGTATGATGCTGGCTTTTTAGAGCTTGCTGTGAATTTAACTCAGATAACCATTATATCTACTACTGTGGGCAGGAATCCTTAGAAGAAATAAAGTGGCCATCATAGTCAACAAAAGAGTGCAAAATGCAGTACTTGGATGCACTCTCAAAAATGAAAGAATGATCTTTGTTTGTTTCCAAGGCAAACCATTCAATATCACGGTATCCAAGTCTATGCCCTGACCAGTAATGCTGAAGAAGCTGAAGTTGAACGGTTCTATGAAGACCTATAAGCCTTTTAGAACTAACACCCAGAAAAGATGTCCTTTTCATTATAGGGGACTGGAATGCAAAAGTAAGAAGTCAAGAAAAACCTGGAGTAATAAGCAAATTTGGCCTTGGAGTACAGAATGAAGCAGGGCAAAGGCTAATAGAGTTTTGCCAAGAGAACACATGGGTCATAGTAAACACCCTCTTCCAACAACACAGGAGAAGACTCTGCACATGGACATCACCAGATGGTCAACACAGAAATCATATTAACTATATTCTTTGCAGCCAAAGATGGAGAAGCTCTATACAGTCAGCAAAAACAAGACCGAGAGCTGACTGTGGCTCAGATCATGAATTCCTTCTTGCCAAATTCAGACTTAAATTGAAGAAAGTAGGGAAAACCACTAGACCATTCAGGTATGACCTAAATCAAATCCCTTATGATTATACAGTGGAAGTGAGAAATAGATTTAAGGGACTAGCTATGATAGATTGCCTGATGAACTATGGACAGAGGTTTGTGACATTGTCCAGAAGACAGGGAGCAAGACCATCCCCAAGAAAAAGAAATGCAAAAAAGCAAAATGGCTGTCTGGGGAAGCCTTACAAATAGCTGTGAAAAGAAGAGAAGCCAAAGCAAAGGAGAAAAGGAAAGATATAAGCATCTGAATGCAGACTTCCAAAAAATTGCAAGGAGAGAGATGAAAGCCTTCCTCAGCAATCAATCCAAAGAAATAGAGGAAAACAATAGAATGGGAAAGACTAGAGGTCTGTTCAAAAAAATTAGAGATACCAAGGGAACATTTCTTGCAAAGATGGGCTCAATAAAAGATAGAAATGGTAGAGACCTAACAGAAACAGAAGATATTAGGAAGAGGTGGCAAGAATACACAGAAGAACTATACAAAAAAGATCTTCACGACCCAGATAATCATGATGGTTTGATCATTTACCTAGAGCCAGACATCCTGGATGTGAAGTCAAGTGGGCCTTAGGAAGTATCACTATGAACAAAGCTAGTGGAGGTGATGGAATTCCAGTAGAGCTATTTCAAATCATAAAAGATGATGCTGTGAAAGTGCTGCACTCAATATGCCAGCAAATTTGGACAACTCAGCAGTGGCCACAGGACTGGAAAAGGTCAGTTTTTATTCCAATCCCAAAGAAAAGCAATGCCAAAGAATGCTCAAACTACCACACAATTGCACTCATCTCACATGCTAGTAAAGTAATGCTCAAAATTCTCCAAGTCAGAGTTCAGCAATACATGAATGGTGAACTTCCAGATGTTCAAGCTGGTTTTAGAAAAGGCAGAGGAACCAAAGATCAAATTGCCAACATCTGATGGATCATCAAAAAAGCAAGAGAGTTTCAGAAAAACATCTATTTCTGCTTTATTGGCTATGCCAGAGCCTTTGTGTGGATCACAACAAGCTGTGGAAAATTCTGAAAGAGATGGGAATACCAGACCACCTGAACTTCCTCTTGAGAAACTTGTATGCAGGTCAGGAAGCAAGTTAGAACTGGACATGGATGAACAGACTGGTTCCAAATAGGAAAAGGAGTATGTCGAGGCTGTATATTGTCACCTTGCTTGTTTAACTTCTATGCAGAGTACATCATAAGAAACGCTGGGCTGGAGGAAGCACAGCTGGAATCAAGATTGCTGGGAGAAATATCAATAACCTCAGATATGCAGATGATACCACCCTATGGCAGAAAGTGAAGAAGAACTAAAGAGTCTCTTTGTGAAAGTGAAAGAGGAGAGTGAAAAAGTTGGCTTAAAGCTCAACATTCAGAAAACAAAGATCATGGCATCTGGTCCCATCACTTCATGGGAAATAGATGGGGAAACAGTGGAGACAGTGGCTGACTTTATTTTTTGCTGCTCCAAAATTACTGTAGATGGTGACTGCAGCCATATAATTAAAAGACACTTACTCCTTGGAAGGAAGTTATGCCCAACCTAGACAGCATATTAAAAAGCAGAGGCATAGTTTGTCAACAAAGGTCTGTCTATTCAAGGCTATGGTTTTTCCAGTGTTCATATATGGATGTGAGAGTGGACTATAAAGAAAGCTGAGCACAGAAGAATTGATGCTTTTGAATTGTGGTATTGGAGAAGACTCTTGAGAGTCCCTTGGACTGCAAGGAGATCCAGCTAGTCCATCCTGAAGGAAATCAGTCCTGAGTGTTCATTAGATGGACTGATGTTGAAGCTGAATCTCCAATAGTTTTGCCACCTGATGTGAAGAGCTGACTCATTTGAAAAGACCCTGATTTTGGGAGTGATTGAGGGCAGGAGAAGAAGGGGACAACAGAGATTGAAATGATTAGATGCCATTACTGACTCAATGGATATGAGTTTGGGTAAACTAGAGTTGATGATGGACAAGGAGGCCTGGCATGCTGCCATTCATGAGGTCGCACAGATTCGGACACAACTGAGTGACTGAACTGAACTATAATAAAAAGTAAGTACCACACAACAACTAGCATAGAACGCAAGATTAAGAGTATGCAATCTGATTCCAGGGTTTGAGAATTTGTGTGGTGCCCAAATTCTAATAGTGCACACCTCCTACGGATTAAGTAAAGGTATTTTTCTTTGATTCTTTGTGTGTTACGTTTTCAAATCACTACCAAGTTGTTGGGACATAAATTATTATTTAGTTGTTTAAATTCTGGTACTTCTTTTGGACCAAGGGTACCATAAAATTTCTGAAGCCTCTTCAATGAATGTTGCTGGGAAAACTGGACAGCTACATGTAAAAGAATGAAATTAGAAAACTTGAACTCCATACACAAAAATAAACTCAAAGTCGATTAAAGACCTCAGTGTAAGACCAGAAACCGTAAAACTCTTACAAGAAAACATAGGCAGAACACTCGATGATATAAATCAAAGTGAGATCCTCTATGACCCACCCCCTAGATTAATGGAAATAAAAACAGAAGTAAACAAGTGGGACCTGATTAAACTTAAAAGCTTTTGCACAGCAAAGGAAACTATAAGTAGGGGAAAAGACAGTCCTCAGATTGGGAGAAAATAATAGCAAATGAGACAACTGACAAAGAATAAATTTACAAAATATACAAGCAGCTCATACAACTCAATTCCAGAAAAACAAACAACCCAATAAAAAAGTGGAGAAAAGACCTAAATAGACATTTCTCCAAAGAAGACATACAGATGGCTAACAAACACATGAAAAGATGCTCAACATCACTCATTATTAGAGAAATGCAAATCAAAACCACAATGAAATATCACCTCACACCGGTCAGAATGGCCCTCTTCAAAAAGTCTACAAACAATAAATGCTGGAGAGGGTGTGGAGAAAAGGGAACACTCTTGCACTGCTGGTGGGAATGTAGATTGATACAGACACTGTGGAAGATGATATGGAGATTCCTTAAAAAACTAGATATGAAACCACCAGTATGACCCAGTAATGCTACTCATAGGCACATACCCTGAGAAAACAAAAATTGGAAAAGACAGATGTATCTCATTGTTCATTGCAGCACTTTTTACAATAGCTAGAACATGGAAGCAACCTAGATGTCAATCGATAGATGAATGGATAAAGAAGTTGTGGTACGTAAACACGCTAGAATATTACTCAGCCATAAAAAGGAACACATTTGAGTCAGTTCTGATGAGGTGGATGAACCTAGTACCTATTATACAGAGTGAAGTGAGTCAGAAAGAGAAAGATAAATATTGTATTCTAACAGATATATATGGAATCTAGAAAAATGGAATTGAAGAATTTACATGGCAGCAGTGGAGAAACAGACATAGAGAAGAGACTTATGGACATATAGAGAGGGAAGGAGAGGGTGAGATGTATGGAAAGAGTAACATGGAAAGTTACATTACCATATGTAAAATAGATAGCCAACAGTAATTTGCTGTATGACTCAGGAAACTCAAACAGGGGCTCTGTAACAACCTAGAAGGCTGGGATGGGGAGGGAGATGGGAGAGAGGTTCAAGAAGGAGGGAACATACGTGTGCCTATGGCTGATTCATGTTGATGTATGGTAGAAACAAATACAACATAGTAAAGCATTATCATTCAATTAAAAATAAATAAATTTAAAATATGAACACCATGTGCCTGGCTTGTATTTCTCCGTAACATAAAGACTGGGGGTTACCCACTGAAGTACTTACACGCAGTTCGAGGGTCATTCGCTCACGCTGGTTTCCATAAAGCACTCCCAGGTCTTCACTAAAGGATGATCTTGTATCACCCTAGAGGGGTGGGAGGTTCAAAAGGGAGGGGATATATGTATACCTATGGCTGATTCATGTTGAGCTTTGACAGAAAACAACAAAATTCTGTATATCAATTACCCTTCAATAAAAAACAAATTTTTAAAAAGCCAAAATTAAAAAAAAATACTTCAGAGACACAAAGGATGCCACTCCAGTACTCTTGCCTGGAAAATCCCATGGATGGAGGAGCCTGGAAGGCTGCAGTCCATGTGGTCGCTGAGAGTCGGACACGACTGAGTGACTTCACTTTCACTTTTCACTTTCATGCATTGGAGAAGGAAATGGCAACCCACTCCAGTGTTCTTGCCTGGAGAATCCCAGGGACGAGGGAGCCTGGTGGGCTTCCGTCTATGGGGTCACACAGAGTTGGACACGACTGAAGTGACTTAGCAGTAGCAGTAGCAGGCATAGATTTGGATCCCATCCCCTCTGGCCTTCTCAGAATCCCACATGATTTTATTCCTTCTCTTTGGTACAGCATACTGGTGGAAAGCACAAGCTGTTCCATTTTTCTCAGTATCAAGTCTTGGCTTTATCATCTGTGTGACTTTGGGGAAGTTACTTCACCTGTCTGTTCCAGAGTTCATGTAACTATAAAAGTGAAGTCGCTTAGTCGTGTCCGACTCTTGGTGACCCCATGGACTGTAGCCTACCAGGCTCCTCTGTCCATGGGATTTTCCAGGCAATAGTACTGGAGTGGATTTCCATTTCCTTCTCCAAGGGATCTTCCCAACCCGGGGATCGAACCTGGGACTCCCACATTGTAGATAGACGCTTTACCACCTGAGCCACCAGGGAAATCAAACCCCGTAACTATAAAAAGGAGATAAAAATATCTAACTCATATCAGCAGTGGCCACAGGACTGGAAAAGGTCAGTTTTTATTCCAATCCCAAAGAAAAGCAATGCCAAAGGATGCTCAAACTACCGCACAATTGCACTCATCTCACATGCTAGTAAAGTAATGCTCAAAATTCTCCAAGCCAAGCCTCAGCAATATGTGAACCGTGAACTTCCACATGTTCAAGCTGGTTTTGGAAAAGGCAGAGGAACCAGAGATCAAATTGCCAACATCCATTGGATCATGGAAAAAGCAAGAGAGTTCCAGAAAAACATCTATTTCTGCTTTATTGACTGTGCCAAAGCCTTTGACTGTGTGCTGTTGCTGCTAAGTCACATCAGTCGTGTCCGACTCTGTGTGACCTCATAGACGGCAGCCCACCAGGCTCCCCGTCCCTGAGATTCTCCAGGCAAGAACACTGGAGTGGGTTGCCATTTCCTTCTCCAATGCATGAAAGTGAAAAGTGAAAGAGAAGTCGCTCAGTCGTGTCCGACTCTTCACAACCCCATGGACTACAGCCTACCAGGCTCCTCC
>SJXQ01011184.1:348455-391640 GCA_006408695.1 Aepyceros melampus | reverse complement strand
GGGAGTTGGTGATGGACAGGGAGGCCTGGCGTGCTGCGATTCATGGGGTTGTAAACAGTCGGACACGACTGAGTGACTGAACTAAACTAAATGTTTATTATAAGAATTAAGTTAATATATGTAAAATGCTTAGAAACAGTTTTTGGCACAGATACCTGCTTTTTAGAAATAATTAAATTTATCCTTTCTGTCAAATGGACCTTTCCAATAAAGTTTAAATTTTTAAATTAAACAATTTTTATAGTAACAAAAAAAAAATTTACCATTTTAACACATTTTTAACTCTACAGTTTTGTGGCATTAAGTATATTCACATTGTTGTGAAATATCTTCAGAAGTTTTTCATTTTGCAAAACTGAAACTCTGTACACTTAAACAGCAACTCCCCTGCCTCTGTCCCCAGCCACTGGCAACCACCATTGTACTCTCTGCTTCTGAGAGCTTGACTTCTTTAGCTTCCTCATATAAGTGGAGCTATGTAGTTTCTGTCCTTCTGTGACTAGCCTCCTTTACTCAGCATAATGTCCTCACAGTTCATCCATGTTGTAGCATGTGACAGGATTGTCTTCCTTTTTAAATCTCAATAATATTCCACTGGATGGATGTCCCACATTTTGTGTATCTGTTCATCCATTGTGAACATGTGTGTTGCTTCCTTCTCTTGGCTATTGTGAATACTGCAGTGAGCATGGGTGTACCGATACTTCTTGGAGACAGTGCTTTATTTTAGCTATATACCCATGAATGGGATTGCTGATGAGATAGTCGTTCTATTTTTAACTTTTTGAGGAACCTCTATACTGTTTTCCACAGGTACACCATATTACAGTGTACAAGGGTCCTAGTTTCTCCATAGCTTCACCAACGCTTTATTTTTTGTTTTTATTTTCTGATAGTTGCTATTCTCTAGGTATGAGATAATATCTCATTTCTATGATATTTATCATAGAAAAATGCATTTTGATACACATTTTTCTAAAGATTAGTGATGTTGAACATCTTTTCATATTCTTATTGGCCATTTGTATATCATCTTCGGAGGAAGTCCTTTGCCCATTTGTTAATTGAGTTAATTTTTTGTTGTTGAGTTTTTGTTGTTGTTGTTGAGTTTTAAGAATGTATTTTGCATATTAACTCCTTGTCAGATATATGATTTACAAATATGCTCTCCCACTCTGTAGGTTGCCTTTTCACTCTCACTCCTTCACTCTGTACTCTGATGCACAAAAGTTTTAAACTTTTGTCTGTTTTTGCTTTTAGAGTCATATCTAAGAAATCATTTTCAAATCCAATGTAATGAAGCTTTTCCCTTATGTTTTCTTCAAGAAGTTTTATCGTTTTGAGTCTGAGTCTAGGTCTTTAATCCATTTTGAATTAATTTTTCTGTATGCTGTAAAATAAGGGTCCTTTTTCACTTTTGTGAATGTGGATATCCAGTTTTCCCAGCACCATTTGTTGAAGAGACTACTCTTTCCACATTGAGTAGTCTTGGCACTCTTGTTGAAGATCATTTGACCATATTTGGGAGAGTGTGTTTCTAGGCCCTGTATTCTGTTCCACTGGTCTATAGATCTGTCTTTTGACAGTACCACACTGTTTTGATTATTGTGTCTTTGTGCTGTGTCTTGAAATCAGGAAGTATGAGAACTTTGTTCTTCTTTTCAAAATTGTTTTGACCATATGGAATCTGTTGAGATTCCTGATCAACTTAAATACTCTTTTCTATTTAAGCAAAATAATAATAATAATAATAACATTCATCTCAGATACCACCATGTCTTATCACTTTTCTTCAGAATCAAGTTTCTCAAAAGAATTTCTGTTTGAAGTCTCCATTTCTCTATTGCTCGCTCAGCATTTAACCAACTTCGGCCATACTTTTCTCCTGATTACACTGAAAACCTTTTATACTGAGGTTACAAAAAACCCTCTGTTATCACTAAATCCAATTTAGTGACTTTTTTTTTTTAAGGCATAATCTTAAATGCACAAGGGGATTCAATACTACCTGCCACGCCAGTTTTGAAATACTTTTTTGTATTAATTCTCCATGATGCTTTTCTAATATTCTTCCTCCTTCTCCAACAGTCTTCTCTGTGTTCTTCTCAGGCCTATGCTTCTTTCTCCTGCCCTTGAATGTCCTCTCCTCTTTACTCTGAACTCCTGGCATATCCAACTTATATTTATAGCTTTATTGCCTCTTCTCTCTAGAGCTCAGGCCTCGCCCCTGTGCTCCACAGTCATTAATCCAGTTACCTACTTGATATCTCTCCTTTGATGCCTCAAAGATGTTTCCAACACAGTATCTCTAAAATGAAATTCAGAGCCCTCTACCTGTTCCTCTTCTACCACTTTAATTTCAGTAAACCAGCCTGTCTTCCATTTATTTATAGAAACCAGAAACCTGGAAGCCACCTGTTTGTCATTGAAATTAACTTCTTCTTTACCCATCTCTCCTTCCTCCCCTTGCCACATATTCAACTAATCTCTGATTCTACTGGATTTTATCTCCTGAGTCACTCTCCTCTGCAAGAGGGTCTCTGTCCTTTCCCTCGTAACTCTACCCACCTCTCTCTATCTCCCTCTTGACTACTTCACCATATCTTCATCTTCACTGTTCTACCTGCTCCCACCAGTCTGTCCTCTACCCTGTAGCCAAAATGATTTTTTAAAAGCAAATTGTTACTTCCCAGCTTCAAACCCTTCTGTAACTCGGGAGAATAGCTAGAAACTAGAAACTGGTGAACTAGGGCAGGGTAGGGGAGAAGAGGTAGGAAGGATACAAAGGTAGGAAATTGTATACCTCTGTATAATTTGTTGTCATTTTCTTTTGGAACTACAAGGATGTGTTACCTCTTCCAAAAATTAAATCAGTAAATTCAGTTTAAAAAATTATAGCATGACACTGTTCTTGAAGGCTAAACTGAACTGGTCCCAACCTATCTTTTTAATTGCATCTATTACCAAATTCTTTTCTAATTTCAGTGCCACAGCCATACCAGGCTTCTGTCCATTGCTTATGCTCCGTATGCTTTCTACTGCTTTGAGGCTCTTGCACAAACTATTCTTAGCTCTGCCTTGAATGTCCTTTGCTCCTCCTTTCACTGAGGTAACACATTCTTATCCTTAGGTCTCTAACATTGAGTTACCACTTTCTCAGGAAGCCTTCCCTGATGAGCTCTATTCCCTATCATGTGCTGTTATACCATGGACTTCTTGATACTCACTGCAGTTTTACACTTACTGTGTGACCATCTAATTACTTATCTACCTAATCAATTTGAATGAAAGTTCCATTGTAGTAACAATTTAACAGTACTAATCCTAAAAAAATCCTGCTATCCTTAAAGCTACCATAATATTCTATTGTACATTAAGTGTGAGTGTGTGTGTGTATGTGTGTGTTTAAATTTACTTAGGAAGTGCTATTATCAGTCCCAAGAGGAGACTGTCATATATAATATTTCCAAGCTTACTTTGGAATATCTTCAAAGATCACTATTTTGTGGAGGAAGCTTTGGGAAATACTCTTTTACATTTATGCTGTATTAGAATGTACTGTGGGGAAGGAGAAGTGGAAGGTGTCAAGGACATTTGTTGAGTGTTGTCCTGGTAAAAAGAGGGTGGACAAGGAGTTATATTAAAAATGATAGATCTGAGAGAAATTGAAGGAGTATTGGCACAATTTACCTGTGAATTTGAATCTGCTGGGTAAAGGTGAAAATTAAAAATAGTATTCTCAAACCAAAGGAATTTTAAAAGAATTTAGTGGTGATCTTTATTCCCACTTTTTTTTTTAAATTAATTTTTATTTTTTAGTTTGTTTTGCTTTACAATACTGTATTCGTTTTGTTACACATTGACATGAATTAGCCATGAGTGTACATGAACTCCCAATCCCGACCCCCACCTCCACCCTCCCGCCCCACACCCTCTCTCTGGATTATCCCCGTGGATTATTCCCACTTTTAAGGTTTTAATTTTAAAATAATAAAATGATTCCTTAACATTGTTAAATGGCATGCAATACAAGCAGATAAACATTCAAAGTACCACCTCACCATGGTAAGCACAGTCAACAGTTGTTTATGTCCTTCCTCCATATATTTACAAATGCTCATATATATATAAGTAGTATATAAATATATTTTATGTATTATATATATTATTTTCTGTGAATATTTTTCTGTAACTTCACATAACAACATATAACATACCTATTAATGATCTACATCTCCCCTTCTTATTTTTAGTAGGTGCAGAGTAATCCATAGTTTGAATATACCATACTTTCCAATTGTTACTTATAATCTCTTTAGTGAATAAAGAAATTAGACATGGGTGAGCAATCTAATAAGACAATATAATAAAAAATGTTTTATTTTTTTATAAGTGAAAATGCAGAGGAGAGGGTCTTAGTTCAGTTTCCTACTCGATCCTTTTAGCTGTTGCTGCTGCTGCTGCTAAGTCACTTCAGTCGTGTCCAACTCTGTGCAACCCCATAGACGGCAACCCACCAGGCTCCTCCATCCCTGGGATTCTCCAGGCAAGAACACTGGAGTGGGTTGCCATTTCCTTCTCCAATGCATGAAAGTGAAAAGTGAAAGTGAAGTTGCTCAGTTGTGTCCAACTCTTAGTGACCCCATGGACTGCAGCCTACCAGGCTTCTCAGAAACACATTTTATGACATAAAAGCATTCTTTAAAACTCTAAACTATTTGTGACACAATACTTTAAGATCTGCTTCTTTGTTTTTGAGACATTTTTAAGAAAAATAACAACATATTAAAAAGTTTAACTCCAATTTAAAAATAACTTTTTGTCTAGAAGTTAAAGTTTATGCCTTCAACTCCCAATTTCACATCTTCGAAGGACTTACTGAGACGTTTTGGTCAAATTCTTTCTTGTGTTTTCTTGTGTTTACACAGACAGTTTCTTTATGCATGTGTATGCATATACCACACCTATTTTTTTCTAATGAAATGGTGCTATTCATGTAGGTCTGCAACTTTTAAAAAATTTCACCCCACTTCACTATATCACAGGCTAGGGCAAAAAATTTCTGATTAAACCTGTCTATCTTTTATGTTATCTTCATTTATTTTCTTGTAGTAACAACATTCACAATAAGCAAACTAAAAGGGGACTGATGTATCGACTGGCATGGTAATTTATTTACTTATAATATGAAATATATTTGACATCATAGACTTTGCTCATTTGCTTGGGGCATTCCCACCTGATGGATGAATTACTCAAGAGACTAAATTATAGATAAGGATGATTGGTGAGCCGAGGTGTTCTTAGAGGATATTTCTATCAGGCTATGGCTAGAGCTCTGACTTGCCGTTGGGCTTTTTCTTTCCTGACAGCTGGCATTAGTCATCAGAGTCATAGCCCTGAATGGGGTTACAGATATTTGGTAAGGTTTCCTCCAGGCTCTGATCTGAACTATGCACTGCCCACAATTTCATTTAAGATCTCTGACCTGGTCCTCATTCATTACCTTTTTTTTCTGTGAGAAAAGTGTTGATTAGACTTTGAGGATCTCCCAAATCATCTGTTTGTTGGAGGGCAAGGAACCTTTGCCTCCACAGCAATTCATTTACAAGCACTTTGTTCAGGTGAGCTTCCATGGATGCGGCTAAAACATAGAGGTGTGATAACCACAGTGTCTCCAGACATTGCCAAATGTCCTCTGGGGGTCAAAATCGCCCCCACTCGACAACCACTGGTTTAGAGGGAACTAGTTTAGACTGAAGAAGGAGATAAAGAGAAGAGAACCAGATAGGCTACTACATGGAAATCAACTGACTGAAAGTGAAAGGATATTAGTTCCTAAGCAGTGGGGGAAAGAACATAGGATTTGTCCTATGTCTTGATCTCTATTTCTCCACAAATTGTGAGACCTTTGATTAGGTGGCTCAGATGGTAAAGAATCTGCTTGCAATGCAGGAGACCCAGGTTCAGTCTATGGTGGGAAAGATCCCCTGGAGGAGGAAATGGATACCAACTCCAGTATTCTTGCTTGGAGAATTCCATGGATAGAGGAGCCTGGTGGGCTATAGTCCATGAGCTGCAAAGAATTGGACATGACTGAGTGATTAACACTTTCACTTTGGTTAGTTGCTTTACCCTCCTGATTGTGAATTAGTATGAGGATTAATGTTGTTATTACTGTTTTTTAATTTACATATTTACAATGTACCAGAGTTGTACTGACATTTTATGTGAATTAGAGAATGTGTATTAAAGTCCTCTGTAAACTGTAAAATTTTGTACAAAAATATTGTGCTATCCTACTGACTTCTTACCACTGCTTTTATCCTTGAGATCTTTAAAACTATGGGCAAATACAAGATTTACCTTTGAATCATGTTCTTTTGTAAATTTCATAAAATATTATAAATATTTTCTCACTTATTGTATGTAATTATTTTATGTATGTGTGTATATGTATATATGTAAGAGTTGGATTTAAAATTACATTAGGGATTAAAGTGTAGCATCGCTCATTTTATGAGAATGAGTGACAAAAATGAGATTTTGTAATTTGCAATAGATTAAGCAGGCAAATTTCCAGGAATGTATCTGTTCCCTCTATTGCATAACATCACACAAATCTTTGGGAAGCCCCATTGTTAGCCCTTCTCTATCCAGAAGAATACATGTTTCTTGTCCTTTTGTTTCTTGTGCTTTAGTCAGTTCCCTATAGTGAGTCAATTAAAATTTTTTTCTTATCCTTGTCTTAACTGCATTCACTTATGTTCTCTACTTTAATGGATTAGTCAGGCATGATTTCTCTCTATACGCAATAAATATTTGCTGAATGAAGGAATAAATTACAGAAGACATGTTATCTCTCTTCCAGCAGGTTATCTGTTAAAATGATCAGTGAGTCTACCCTTCATTATAGATTTCCTCAATGTAAAATGGTCTGCCTGTCTATAGCTCTGAATTTCTCCAGAAGTTATCCCATGGATTGGACCATCCTGATGTAGACTCACTGGGCCTCCTGAGGCCCCCAGTTTATAATACTTTAAGTATTTACTTCAACCCTAGAATTTACTCCAATGGTCATAATACTTTGTTACCTCTCTGGATTGTAGTGTTTAGCACCTGTTGTCTCCCACATGTCACCTGATGATTTCATGGGATCAGTCTTGGCTACCTGTTCATGACTTCCCTCTCAAATGGTGGATTAAACCTATAACCCAGGGTTGATTTTTAGTACTGATCCTGTATGCCTTTCTTTACTTTTCACTTCTCTCAGATATGCCAATAATCACATGGATTTGAGAGGAGTTTCCTTAGCCAGTGAGAATACTGAGTTCAGTTGAATTGTTTGTGATCACTGTTATAAAAGAGCTCATTCAGTTACTTACTCCACCAGTTCTTCTTCAGTACTTGAGACTATGATGCATTGGTCAATACATGATGTATGATGTACTTCTCTTTATGGCTACTAAACTACCTCTTCTAGGAAGCAGTCATCTATCTTAACCAAAACTTCCACTTCTCTGAGATGAGCTCTTCTGCTATATTCTACACACATTTTACCAATACTTGCCTGGATCATTCATCATCATACCCCCATCTATATCCTTGGCATATATAGGAGGCACTCACATATTTTTGATCTACTGAGTGAATGAAACTTGGATTCTTGTTTTTGCTTATGTTTTTGTTTTGCTTAATGATGTCAGCTGGTAAAAATTTCTTTCTTCTCCCAGTGCCATTTCACTTCTAATTAAGTATTCAAAATAAGGTTAAGAGAAACCAATTTGAGGATCATCTGAAGATCATGGGGATCATTTCCTAGTTTCTTAAAAAAAGACAGACCTCTCTGGTATGAGCTTATTTTAAAAACATGAGAAGGAAAAAGTTATGTAGACAATAGAAAGAAATAATGATCAGAGCATAACTAGCAAGGAAAATACTTCCTGTCTGGAAGGGTATCAGGGGAAAGGGAAAGTTTCAGTTCCTATTTTGCCTTCGTCATCTTCTTTTTTTCCCCTCCCCCCTTTTTAAAAGTATAAATTTATTTATTTTAATTGGAGGCTAACTACTTTACAACATTGTATTGGTTTTGCCATACATCAGCATGAATCTGCCACAGGCATACACGTGTTCCCCATCCTGAACCCCCTTCCCCCCTCCCTCCAGCCACCATCCCTTTGGGCCATCTCAGTGCACCAGCCCCAAGCATCCAGTATCATGCATCGAACCTGGACTGGCGATTCATTTCATGCACAAGGAACTACATTAAAATTGGCAGAGTGTTGGGAAATCCCATAGGCCCTCTTATTTATTCATCCTGTGGATCTCTTATCAAGCTCAGATCTGCTCCGGAGGGATCTCCCTTTGCTTCTTTGTCTGCTCTTTTTTAATTTTTCGAATTGTTGGATTCTCTGATTCCTTGAAATTGGAAATCTTGGTGTCCTTTTTCCTTCTTGTCCTGCCAAATCTTAAAATAGGCTTTTTCCATTTTGGAGGGCTTAAGAACTAACTTTTTGGGGAAACAGGGAGAGGTACTTTCTTGTCTGGGCTAGCATATTCTTTTCCTGAGACTCATACTGTTTTTTTCCCCCTAATTCTGGTTATCGCCATTACCATATCCAGAAATATCTTTGGCACCAGTACTTGGAAACTTATGCTTCCCCATAGATTGTTTTTATAAAATGTATTAATTAACTTATTAATTTGCTTATACCCTCTTATTCCAAAATCTGGTGTTAGGGCTACTTCTAGAACACATGACATTTGGAAATCAGAAATGATAGACATGCCTTAATCCTGATAAGTACCCCAATAAGTGTCAATAAGAGGGCTAAACTGATCTTTTAACACAGCTAAAGATTGAGATGTCCCAGAGCTCAGTTGTTAGGCCTCTTTCTCTCCCCCGCCCCCTTTTTTTTTTCCTTAAACAACAAATTTATTTTCTCACAGTTCTAGAAGCTAGAAGTCCAAGACCAGGTTGCTGTGAGGGCTGGTCTCTTGTGAGACCTCTCTTCCTGATTCATAAACAACTGTCTTCTTTATTGCTGTTTGGCATTTTCCTTATGTGTGCACATAGAAAGAGAGCCGGCTGGTGTGTCTTCTTCTTTGTTAGGACACCAGGTTAATTACATTAGGGCTCCACCCTTATGACCTCTTCACTCTTTTTAGCTCAGTTGGTAAAGAATCTGCCTGCAATGCAGGAGACCCCGGTTCGATTCCTGGGTTGGGAAGATCCACTGGAGAAGTGGTAGGCTACCCGGTCCAGTATTCTTGGGCTTCTCTTGAGGCTCAGCTGGTAAAGAATCCACCTACAAATGTGGGACACCTGGGTTCGATCCCTGGGTTGGGAAGATCCCCTGGAGAAGGGAAAGGCTACCCACACCAGTATTCTGGCCTGGAGAATTCTATGGACTGTATAGTCCATGGGGTTGCAAACAGTCAGACACGACTGAGCAACTTTTACTATTCTGTTCCAAGACTTTAAACACTACCATACATTGTTGATGACTCCCAAATATAATCTCCAGCCCCCACTTCACCCTAGACTATTTGATATCTCTACTTATATGTCCATAGACACCTTAAACTTAACATGTCCGCACCAAACTTTTGATTCTCCCAATCTAAATTTACCTCTCCTCAAGTGTTCCCCATCTCAGTAAACCAAGTTGCTCAGCCCAAAAACCTTTGAATTTTTCTCTTGTCTGCTACATCCAATTCTTCAGCAAGCCCCAGTTGCTCCCCTTTAAAATGTGTCTCAAATATATGCGCGTACTATTTCCTCTAGCATTGCCATCGAGTTCAAGCCATCATCATCTCTCACCTAGGCCATTGAGTAGCCTCCTAATGGTCTTCCTGCTTCTACTTTTGCCCTGATCCTTCTTTAAAATATAAATTATTATTCACTGCTGCTTAAAACCCTATGACTTCTCCTCAACAAGATCCCCTGACTACCTTGCTGATTCCATCCTCTGAATATCCCTCACTCACTCCTCACCCTTCAAGGCACACTGGCCTACCTTTTGTCAGTTTTCCCAGGCACATTCTGACCTCAAGAGTTTTTGCATTTACTATTCTAAGCCTCAAATTCCCTTTCTTCAAGTAATCACATGGCTTGTTCTTTCACTTCATTTGGATCTGTACTCAAATGTCTCCTCAAAGAGACCTTTTTACTTCTTTATTAGTTATCTGTTTAAAGCAGCTTCTAGTTACTGGCAGTATTCAAGCATGGCTGGATCCTTGAAGGATGCTTGCAGAGATGCTAAAGAAGGAACTTTCATGTCATGTGGGAGTGGAAAATTAGACCAGATTTCCTTCTAACGGGAAATTATTTAATCCTATCGTGAATTGATTATGATTCTTTCTCTAAGCATTTAGTTAGCACCTCCTGTGTGTCTGATATTGTTCTAGGCACTAGATAAGATATAAAGATATATATCTTTAAGATATAAAGATGAAAGTGGCCTAGCTAGTATCCATTGGGAACTAATCAGTTCAGTTCAGTCGCACAGTCGTGTCCGACTCTTTGCGACCCCATGAATCGCAGTACGCCAGGCCTCCCTGTCCATCACCAACTCCTGGAGTTCACTCAGACTCACGTCCATTGAGTCCGTGATGCCATCCAGCCATCTCATCCTCGGTCGTCCCTTTCTCCTCTTGCCCCCAATCCCTCCCAGCATCAGGGTCTTTTCCAATGAGTCAACTCTTCGCATAAGGTGCCCAAAGTACTGGAGCTTCAGTTTTAGCATCATTCCTTCCAAAGAAATCCCAGGGCTGATCTCCTTCAGAATGGACTGGTTGGATCTCCTTGCAGTCCAAGGGACTCTCAAGAGTCTTCTCCAACACCACACTTCAAAAGCATCAATNTGATGCCATCCAGCCATCTCATCCTCGGTCGTCCCTTTCTCCTCCTGCCCCCAATCCCTCCCAGCATCAGGGTCTTTTCCAATGAGTCAACTCTTCGCATAAGGTGCCCAAAGTACTGGAGCTTCAGTTTTAGCATCATTCCTTCCAAAGAAATCCCAGGGTTGATCTCCTTCAGAATGGACTGGTTGGATCTCCTTGCAGTCCAAGGGACTCTCAAGAGTCTTCTCCAACACCACAGTTCAAAAGCATCAATTCTTCGGCGCTCAGCCTTCTTCACAGTCCAACTCTCACATCCATACATGACCACAGGAAAAACCATAGCCTTGACTAGACGGACCTTAGTCGGCAAAGTAATGTCTCTGCTTTTGAATATACTATCTAGGTTGGTCATAACTTTTCTTCCAAGGAGTAAGCGCCTTTTAATTTCATGGCTGCAGTCACCATCTGCAGTGATTTTGGAGCCCAAAAAAACAAAGTCTGACACTGTTTCTACTGTTTCCCCATCTATTTCCCATGAAGTGATGGGGCCAGATGCCATGATCTTCGTTTTCTGAATGTTGAGCTTTAAGCCAACTTTTTCACTCTCCTCTTTCACTTTCAACAAGAGGCTTTTTAGCTCCTCCTCACTTTCTGCCATAAGGGTGGTGTCATCTGCATATCTGAGATTATTGATATTTCTCCCAGCAATCTTGATTCCAGCTTGTGTTTCTTCCAGTCCAGCATTTCTCATGATGTACTCTGCATATAAGTTAAATAAGCAGGGTGACAATATACAGCCTTGACGTACTCCTTTTCCTATTTGGAACCAGTCTGTTGTTCCATGTTCATTTCTAACTGTTGCTTCCTGACCTGCATACAGATTTCTCAAGAGGCAGGTCAGGTGGTCTGGTATTCCCATCTCTTTCAGAATTTTCCACAGTTTACTGTGATCCACACAGTCAAAGGCGACTTCACTTTTCTGAATAAATGAGGGGAGAAAAAAGCTATTATAAAGGGGAGAACGTGAACGTGAAGTTGCTCAGTCGTGTCTGACTCTTTGCGACCCCATGGGCTATAGCCTACCAGGCTCCTCTGTCCATGGGATTTTCCAGGCAATAGTACTGGAGTGGATTGCCATTTCCTTCTCCAAGGGATCTTCCCAACCCAGGGATCGAAACCGGGTCTCCCGCATTGTAGACAGACACTTTACCATCTGAGCCACCAGGGAAATCCTAAGGGGGAGAACTAGATATGAAAGATGACCCTAAAATTGCCTGCTTGAGAAGGAAGAATGTAGAGGTAAAGACCACAGGTTATATTGTTATGAAGGTATTCCCTAAAAGGAAAATATCAGTGTTAGTCATCAAGGTATATGGCGTGGCTGGATGTAATTCATAATTCAGTAGAGATTAATTAATTTATGAAGTAGTTTGAAATTCTTGGAACAAACGTATCTTCACTTTCTCTTATTAGTCTCCCATACCAATAAAGTTAAGTTCTCCTTTCCCCTGCCTTCTGGCCCCTATGGGGTAAATTAACATGAAATTGACAGTTCCTTTAATCACATGATGAGTTTGAGTGAACTCCAGGAGTTGGTGATGGACAGGGAGGCCTGGCGTGCTGTGATTCATGGGGTCACAAAGAGTCGGACACAACTGAGCGACTGAACTGAACTGAACTGAACTTAATCACATGGGGCCCTTCAGTTTCTTTTCTGGTTCATATGCCTGGAATCTGTTAGACAGTAGGGGAATAGTTGTCTTTTTTAAATATAATAATCACCTGGTCCCCCATGCTGCTCATTGTTCACACATGTCCCAGTATGTCTTGTCACAGAATCATCCTCTCTAGCTGGGACATGATGCCTAGGTAGGTGGGGAATTCCCCTGTTTTGTTTAAAATCATAGTTGTCTTTAATTTGGCTAGCATGTTCCTGATTAGTTTACTGACAATTGGTTTTTTTCTTGTTATACCATATGCTATTACATGATTCATCTGCTTTGAGTCTGTTGCCTTGAAGGTGAAACAGTTTCTTCCAATGTTGATATTTCATAGTCTCATAGATAACAAGCATACACATATGCATAGTCCTTTCAGAAGTTTTAAACATTTGGAGATGAATGAATTATACTGCCACAAATGAAAAGGAGCAGTATAAAACCATAATGGTGATATCCAGACATCTTTTGTTGGGTAGTCGGGTGAACACTAATATTAATAAAGCCTGCATACTTTACTGTGTTTTTCTCTCCTTGAGAAGTTATTTCTGGTATGTGGTACTTATTTATGAATTGTAACATTTAACATTGTGATTTAATTGCCTTGGATTTACATGTATTTTAATATTTTAGACATCTTTATTTCAAGGAGTTTAAATTCCAGATAAATCATAATAGTTGGTGTTAACATTGTAATGATGATTGCTGTTTAGTATGTAGCAATGCCTACTCAAATGTTAAGAAATCTTCTTTTAATTACTAATATAAATAGTAATCTTTGAAAACATTTCAGTAAGACACATCACATCTCTGAATGCAGTGCAAGGAATTTTTTTCATAAACATGGTTATTTTCCAAGTATTTAAAAGATTACACTTCTAATAAACATGGACTAAATTCAGTTTCTTCATACAGCACTGATCAGTGCACTTACTGTGTTCCACCATTTAACCACCTGTATTTTTTAACTGAGAATGTCAGTGATTGTTTTTCAAAGAACTCTTTATAATTCCACAGTATAGATATACATGTACATATTTGTAAGTTGTACATTTGGGGAGAAATTTTTAAAAGATTCTAATTCTTGGTATCTCTCTCTCCGCCTCTCTCCCTTTACCTGTTTTTAGCTCCTCTTTGGTTCAGGTGTGCTGGTGTCCCTAAGCCTTTCCGGGCCGCAGCTGGAGAAAGTGGTGATTGACAGAAGCCTGGTGGGGAAGCTCTCTCAGACACCATCAGTGATGGTAATTACCCCCACGTGCAAATCAATTGCCTACATTAATAGTGGGGCAGGAGAAATAGTGTGTCAACAGGTAGACTAATTATTACCACTAGGGACTTGAAAACACAAGTAATTGCTTGTAATGGCATAGTTACAACCCCTGGGACCAATATGAGTTTTAACTAATATTTAATGTCAAAGTTTTTGTCAATTGTTAGTATTCTTGAGTATTTTTTACTGCTTCCTTAAAAAAGTGAACCTATTTTCAAAAGAGGTGGGTTTTTTGTTTGATGTGTTGACATTTCAAATATTTTTCACTTTCACATGAATTTTGAATAAATAACTCCAATTTGTCAGCACAGCCACTTAGTACAAAAACAAAAACAAAATCTGTTCTTTGGCTCTTAGAGGACATTCTTTGTTACCAAAGTCTATGAATACTAACTTCTGAGGGAGTTTGAGCAGTATTTCTAAAAATAAAAAATCAATGCCAAAAATACCAGATAAACCTGTAAAGTGATATCACAGTTAGTATATAATTGCTACAAAGCACATAAAGACTTTAAGCCAATTATTGAAAAAGTAACATACTGACATTTATTAATCCTTAGAAGGCTCTTCGCTGTGCCAGCCTACCTATATAATTTAATTAAAACAACTATTCTTTGTAAGATATAGTTTCTTCTGTTTTATAGATAAGGAAATTGAAACTGAGATACTGATGAACATGCCCACCAATGAGATAGTAAGGAATAGCCCCAAAATGACTGAGCTGAAATTTGAACCCATTTCCTTTGCACTATAGTGTGCTGACTCCTAAAGTTTTAAGATTGCACTTTAATTCAAGGTGGAAAAAAAAGGCCTAAGAAACAGATTGTATAAGAAACACATTGCAAAATCAATACAGTATTGTAATTAGCCTCCAATTAAATAAATTTTAAAAAAGAAAAACAGTTTACATTATCATTAGAGATTGAAAATTATCCATATCTTAAATTGAATAATCAAAGGAAAGTGTGGTCTGTGGAAAGGACAGAGGTAAGATTATAGAAACCCTTCTGCTGTGTGTGCTCACTAGTATCTCTGAATAATGCAGACACAATTTCTTAGAGAAAAGCACTCTGCAGCGTGACTATCATTAGTAGTATTCCTGATAATGATAAGCTGGGGGTAGGGTTATGAGTATGCCTCTCCCTCTTCCTGGTAGGATCATGGTGCTAAGGAAGCTTCCCTGTGGAACAGGTTCCATTTTCATATGTCTAATAACTGACCCCTTCATTGACTCTGCAAATAAAATAGTGGCTATGATGATTTTGTCATTTTGGTAGTCCTCCATTAGAATTAAAAGGAGACCTCCAAAACTGTTCATGTTGCTGAGATATCTTTTTTCACTTGTTTCTTTAAACCACAAATAATACATACATTTTCATGAGTACATGATAGCAATGTGATTTCTTGGCAGTTCTCCAGATTCTCCTGTAATTGTGTAGATCTACTGTGGTTACTGCTTGCACACCCAGGGATATGGAAGTAAAGAAATATATATAAAGCATTCAATAACTTCTTTTTGCTGGAAACAATGTAAAACATTTCTCAAATTCCTACTACATGTTTTTATCAGTCATTTTTATAACATTAATAGCTCCTTATGTAACCCAAATTAATGCAAATTAATTAACTATGTGCTTTAGAAATATAGCTGTAGAAATGTTTTTGCTAATCTTAATTATCAAGTATTACTTTATATAATATGCATATTGGGTATAATATGTTTTAATTCATTCAGCTAGTGTACTTTCAGAAAGAAAGTTCATTGGTGAAAATTTTTTTTAAAAATTGGTGGAGGACACTGATCTGTATCCTCTAATAAATCCAATTTATTCTCAGATGGTTTGTATCATATAAATACAGGATTAAAAGCTAAGTACAAATAAGTGTTTTTATCTTTATGTTCAGATATGAAACAGTGTTTTATGCTTTTCCTACCTTTATTCCAAATACATCTCATTTGTAGGTTGTCCCCAAATATCAGTGTATATTGAAATGTCTCATGGAAAGGAAAAATATCAAATGCATGCATGATTAGATTGATTATTGTTGTTTCTTTCTAATATCTTTACTATCATTGGGAAATGTCCACAATGATAAATAGGAGAGTTCAGTTATTTCAATTAATATTCTTTTATCTTCTGAAAATAGCTTTTTGTAACATTTCTATAGAAGAAACTATTAATTTGTTATTATTTTATTCTAACTTAGTACTTGATAGTATTATCAAATCTTTTTTTTTTAAGCTCTTCTCACAGACAGCTTCATCATCTTATCATTTTTGGCACAAAACAAACTATGTTTTATTCAGTTTGCCAAGAAGATGAGCTCTCCTGATATAAACAAAAGACTGGAAAAGCTCTCAGCCTTGGATTATAAGGTATAGATTTGAATGTATACGGTCATATTGTTAATTATTAAGGTATACTAGAGTATTGCTTGAGTTGATGTTATGCTCATTTTTCTTAAATGATTATGGATTTCAGAAAAACCAGAGTTATTCATAGTATAGGATTAAGCTTGATCAACTAGAAACAGTGGCCATCCAAAGTTTTATTCTTTTATTCTCATTATGGGGGTCTAATAGTGGCATGCTTGGAGCAGTTTACATTGTACTTATGGAAATCAGAAAGATAATAGAGGCAAGTTACACATTTGAAAATGGTTTTCTTGCTGGTAGTAGTATATATATCATTCTCATTTTTCCTTAAGACCCCGTGTCACTATTCTAGGCGAGGATAGCTGCTCTCACTTCCATTTCACAAGAAAGAAGACAACACTTTCAAAGGTTAATAGAAAAGTGTAATAAACAAGGAATGGGAAGATCCCCCTCCTCCCAACATCCAGCTATAACTGTGGAGAAAAATGCAAAAAGAAATCTCTTTCATGTGTTAGTCTCTTTCCCTTCAGTAACTCCAGGTAATTTGTTTCCTTGTATCAGGGACTTTACATCTGTTAAGGCAGGATTTTTATTTTAAATGATGTGTTTAATTTAAGTTTTGCCACATTACATTTTAACGCTTGGAAGGCATACTCTCTGCTAGAATGAGTATCTCATACATTTTCCAGGCTGTTTCAGTTCAAGGCCTCTTTTCAGCAGTGACTTGTGTTTGCAAGATTGATCCAGCCTCTGTGACGTGGATTTGAGACAGTTCACTGTTCACTGGGGACGAGACTGATATACAGCTTCCTTAAAAAAGATGGCACCCTTACACTGTACCAGGAGTATCTATAACAAGGGCAAAGATTCTTAAAAGCCAGCTTCATGGCTTGAAACTATGTGTGTGTGTTTGAAAAGTCTAATAGTATTTGACCTAACCTTTTGCCCTTTTGGGTTCTTTTGGGTTATTTCTTATTGTGACTGAGTTAGTAGTGGTGTGGGAGGATTTAATTTTATTTATCAAAAAAAATCTACTCTTATAAAAAAGATTTTTAACATGGGATAAAATACATTAACTTTTTCATCATGGTAATAAACTATAATTTGGTTTTGTTTGCAAGCCTTGTATAGCTTCTATAACACTTTGTATAATATTGATTCTTTTAAACTGAAAATCTGTAGTACTGATATATTTTGTCTAGTAAAAAATGGTTTAACATTCCTAATGGAATTCTATTTTCCAAAATGGCTGGCTTTCCTTGAATTGTTGTTAATTTACTAATACTGGTCTTCAAAATGCACCAGTATGCATTAATTTTAATGCATTAACTATTAAAGTGACTTTTTAATGCATTTATATAAAATTTTGTATGCCTACTTTCTTCATCTTAAGTGTGTTGGGTAGTTTGGCAAAGTCTTCTCAGCTTAAGGATAGTAGCTCCCCATTAATGAGAGCAGAAAGAAACTGTTAGGATGTCATCTTTTCTGATGAAAAGATGTGAAAAATAGACTGAGTATGTGGGCCCTGCACCGTGAGTAAGGGAGTTACGGATTTGTTCATTCTGTCATTAGATATGAGAAATTAAAAACGAGCACTCCATGTCATTTCTTTACATTAGAGAAGAAGTAGCCTGCTTCCCTCTGGAAAACCCATGGATTTCTTTTCTGGTTCAATATTTTAAAATAGGTATTTAATATTTGATAAAAACTGCCATTTATCTATTAGAAGGACATTTTAAAAAACTTGTTCATTTCACTTGACCTCTTGACCATTGTGATAGAATAGTAAACCATTAATACTCAAAACAAACATTAAATTTCAGATAACATACATGATTTACATTATGTGAGGACTGAGAGTGGCAGCCTCTTGTTTTAACTCTATTTTCTCATATAGAAGTTCTTAAGTAACGTGTAAATGCCAGGTAGGATGTCAAAATAATGTTTGTGTATTTTTAAGGACTTAGCAATTTCATTGTGATATTTCCCTAAATAAGAAGATAGCTAGTTAAAATAGTGATATTGAGAACTTAAATATAAGAATTTGCACTTTAGAGCGTAAAGTAATTTGTATTGTCTGTCATTGCCCATTTGGATTTTAAAACAAGGAAATAGTGTAGAGTATTACAATCCTGCTCTTCTTTACAGCTATATCATAATTTAGTTCTTTTAGACTGAAACAGTTTGGGCAGAGAAAAATGTAGGGGAAATATCATGAAATTATTGACCTTTAGCAAGTTTTCCTGTCTACATTTTAAAAATCCAATTCAATTTATTTAACAGTGAAGGGACAGTGCAAGGAGTTAAATGTTTACCATGAGAGAACAACACTGGTAATTACTTTGATTTCAGTTCCTTTTGGTGTGCATTCAGAGGATGAAGAGGTCAATAATATTATGGCCATGCAAATAGAAAAGGGTTCCTTTTGACCATATTAAAAAAAAATAGCAGAGGATTATTAAAGCATTAACCTTGATTTTAATGGCCTTGGTTGAGTGGTGAGATCACAATTTGGATGAGCCTGATTATTTACTAAATACAATACATAAATGCAACGGGTTCTTAACACCCATTGCACTCTGGCATTATCGCATTACTGCCATCCTTTGTTGCCTTGCAGACAGGAATATGAAAGCAATCTGTCATGTAGTGAGACTGGCTCCAGAAGCATTTCTGTGATAAGAGACCCCCTGCCCTTTGCTAGTGTCTGGTCCAGTAGGCTTAGCCATGCGCTTAATCCCCAGAAAGTGGTTCGATTATTGCTGACCAGCAATGGCAAGATAGTTGTGTTTTTTTTTTTTTTCCGCTTGCAAGCTATCAACCTTCCATTAATTCCTTAAGCAGAAATACGGTGCAATCTATATTTCCTTGGCATGTGTCACCCAGATGGTGCCGTGCTTATGTTTTCAAATAACCATGTTCCAAAATAACATAGTTTGAATAATAAATTCTACAAATCCGTCCTAAGAAAGAAAAGCATAATTCTCAGAAGCTGCATAAACTTTTACGCATGATGCTGTGGCTTATCCCTTTATGCAGAGTTTTTGTATATATATCTTTAAAGCGATATTTGCCTCAAGTTGTTTTTCCCTTTGTTGCTGTTAGTCACTGTTAACGTGTTATGTCTTAAACAGTAGTCCGACACTCTTGGTCAGCAATACTGAACCTGTCATTTAATATAACTGGCCTTAAATCCTATGTGTAGGTCGATGCTGTCAAGCAACCATGACTGTACATTTTGGTATTGATTGGGATAGCTATGGCCAGTTCCTCCCCAACTCACATTTTTCCTTTTCCTTTCCTCTGCTAAAAATGGGGAGAATTTTGAACATATGTCTTTTTTATGTATGTGTCAAAAGAATTTGGTAAATTCTGACACCTCCTTGAGCACATGTTTAACATGCATATTTACTTGCATTTATCTACATTTACAGATGCTTTAATTTTTGTAATACTTTGAGGATTTTGCCTTTTAAAAATGATCCTTGTCTTTTTTTTTTTTTAAACCATTAGATTTCCTATTATGAAATCCCTGGCCCAGTAAATAGGACAGCACAGCGTCATCTAGCTATCAATTGTGTTCAAGATAGAGTTGTTTGCTGGTGGCCACTGGTCAGTGATGATGCTTGGCCTTGGACCCCTGTTTCTTCTGAGAAGGACAGAGCCAATCTGCTGCTCCTGAGTTATGCCCAAGGAAAGCTGGAGTAAATCTAAAGCAAATGTATGCATTTTGTTGAAGAGAAACTAAAGTAGGGTTATTAGTTTTCTATTCTGAAATAAGTGTAAATACTTTTAAAAGTCTATAATTTGTTTTCCAGATATTCAACAAAAGTAATTACATATGAAATGGGATCCTTTAAAGTATCACACCTGGAGGATCCACAGTTTCAGGACTTGCCCGAATACCATAGTGATTAATAGCACAAGCTTCTGGGTTCAAATCCTAGCTCTGCCACTACCTACCTCTCTGTCCTTGAGCAGATTACTAACCTCTGTGTGCTGTGGTTTCATTAGTTGAAAAACAGAGTGAATGAAGATATCCAAGTTAATAGTTGCATTTAGAGCAATAATGATGTAATGCTATTATTACATGTATTAATTAATCTCAATTACTATTGTGATTCTTGTTATTATCATTATTAGTGCTGTCATTTCTGTTTGCTCATGATTTCATGCCTTTCAAAGCTGTGTTATTAACCACCTTCTTTAAACATCAGTTAGTCAGTTAGCAAACAGTAGTCAAATGCCTGTTTTCTATAACACTCTGTGGTGCCAAACCATGGCTTGGGGCAAGGATTTGTAAGGAGGGCCTTAGAGGAGCAGCCTTCTCGATCTAGTGTCCTGCCTGGGACACAAACACCACAAGGGTTAATCTAGGAAGTGTGTATGAGATCTCACCCTATCTATTTCTGAAAATGTTCCATTGTCATTCGTTATCATGAACCTGTGGATATTTTCCTCTTGTACCAGTACGTTGAGTCTGAAATTTGTTTTCTTAATGTAACTTCAAATTGAAAAAACAACCTCCTCAACGTGGTTTTTCAATGGGTAAAATGGTATGTTTTGTCTAGTAAAATTATATGTTCCTGTATTTTCTCTAAATCCATTATCTTTTAGACTTTAAGAAGTATTTTTCAGAATTAGTATTCTGAGATAATGAACAAGTACAAGTTTTCTCTATCCCCCACTTACCTCTTCTGATTTTATAAACTTACAGGCTATCTTTTAGATTGAAGAGCCCTTTTTAATTAATTTATTTTTTCTGGAACTTTTCCAAATTTGTTTTAGTAACTAAGACCACTTTTAATGCTCCAGGTATGGATTTTGTAAGGATAAAGTAATGCTTTATTCCTATTCACTTCCTGTTCGTGCCTACCATCATATTGATCTTGGATCTAGAAGCTAACTGAATAAAAGACCTAATCAAAATGACTTCATGTAATGAAGCCAACTAGAATTCTTTTAAATGTTCTTACAATAAAAGTAAAAAAAAATAGCATAAATCAACCTTTAGTTTTACAGTACACAAATTGCCTTTATTGAAATGAACTTACTACCTGAAATTAGGACTGTTTGAAAAGGGTATATACATATGGTCCACATACTTCATCTCCCCGTGTCTAGTTTATGGACTTTATGGTTCGATAAACCTCAGTTTTCCTATTGGTTGGACCATATACTGTGTGACTTGAGTCAAGTTTACTCCTGTAAGGTTCAGCCTGCTTTTAACTAACGATACATTCTTTGGTCTTGGGTAGATCACCTACCCTGACTGTAGTTTTCTAATTTTTAAAATGATGGATTTAAACTATATGGGTCCCAGGCAGCTCAAAAAAAGTACTCATCTGAATTCTGCACAGGTCTGATTTTGCCATTGCTTATTCAAATGCCTTCATTAGATCTGCAGCTAAACTTAGCTTCCACACTGAAAAGCACCCCCCTGCCCCAACTGGTCATGACCTACTGTTCCAGTGTTATTTCTTTATACAAATCTATGTTCTAGCCAAATGATGTACACACTGCTTCTTTATTTCTTACCTTCTGCCTGTACAAATTTGAAGTAGGAAATGGCAACCCACTCCAGTATTCTTGCCTGGAAAATTCCATGGGCAAAAGAGCCTGGCAGGCTATAGTCCGTGGGGTTGCAAAGAGTCAGACACAATTGAGCATGCAAGCAGTGCACGCCTGTACAGATTAAGGTATTTCTACCTGAAATGCCCTTCCCTGGGCTTCCTGGGTAGCTCAGCTGTAGAGAGTCCCCCTACAATACAGGAGGTTCAATCCCTGGGTTGGGAAGTTCCCCTGGAGAAGGGATAGGCTACTCACTCCAGTATTCTTGGGCTTCCTTGATGGCTCAGAAAGTAAAGAATCCTCCTGCAATGCAGGAGACCTGGGTTTGATCCTTGGGTTGGGAAGATCCCCTGGAGGGAGGATATGGCAGCCCACTCCAATATTGGGGGTTCCCCAGTGGCTTAGACAGTAAAGGACTGGTCTGCAATGCAGAAGACCTAGGTTCAATCATTGAGTCAGGAAGATCCTCTGGAGAAGAGAATGGCAACCCACTCCAGAATTCTTGCCTGTAGAATTCCATGGATAGAGAAGCCTGGTGGGCTATAGTCCATGGAGTCACAAAGAAACGGACATGATGGAACAACTAACACCTTCACTTTCTCTCTCTTCACATCATTCATCAGCTGTTGAGCATGACCATGGAGTAGCTGTTGTTGTTTAGTCCCTAAGTCCTGTACTACTCTTTTGCAGCCCCATGGACTATAGCTCACCAGGCTCCTCTGTCCATGGGATCTCCCAGGCAGGAATACTGGAATGGGTTGCCATTTCTTCCTCCAGGGGATCTTCCCATCGCAGGGATCAAACCCATGTCTCCTGCATTGTCAGGTGAATTTTTTACCACCGAGTGACCTGGGAAGCCCTGACCATGGAGTAAGCACTGTATTTCATGCCAGAGGATATGAGTACAAAGCTTTCCCTGCCTGCAAGGATCTTAGTGTCTACCAGTGAGAGACAAATATGAAAACACGTGCATACACTAAAGTGTTAAAGTGCTGTGGGTATATGTTAGCAGTACAGGAACCAGTGGGAAATGATTGTTTTTACCTAGAGAAATAATAAGGGGGAACTTCCAAAGAGGATTTACAACTTGCTCAAGGTTGGTACAGAGAAGGCAATGGCACCCCACTCCAGTACTCTTGCCTGGCAAATCCCATGGACGGAGGAGCCTGGTAGGCTGCAGTCCACGGGGTCGCTAACAGTGGACATGACTGAGCAACTTCACTTTCACTTTCATGCATTGGAGAAGGAAATGGCGACCCACTCCAGTGTTCTTGCCTGGAGAATCCCAGGGACAGGGGAGCCTGGTGGGCTGCTGTCTATGGGGTCGCACAGAGTCAGACACAACTGAAGCAACTTAGCAGCAATAGCAGCAGCAAGGTTGGTACACAATTTTACTTTTTTTTTTTTGTTACTGTCCTAAGTTTCATATCAAAATTGTACTAGCCTTGTGGAGTGATTTGACTAGCTTTTCTTTTTTCTCCTCTGTGAAACAGTACCAAAAGAAATAGATGATACTTGAATGTTTGGTAAAACACATAAAAGCATCTGGGTGTGCTGTCTTTCAAGGAAGATAGATTTATTTTTTATCACTGATTGTGTTTTTCAACAGTTGGTTTTCACAAATTCTGTTTTTTCCTTGAGTCATTTTCCTTATTTTGTGTTTTTGGAAAATTATCCATCTTGTTTAAATATTTGAATAGATTTTCATTAAGTTTTATATGATATTTGTACCTGATTTTTACTTAACACCACTGACTGCATATATTTATCTTAATATATTAAGATATAGAATAATTTTTTTGTCAAGTAGCTTCTCTCTTAGATTTGGGCCTTCCAATCTATCAAAATTAAATTGTTGGAAAAATTAATAAAGATTTTTTTTTCAGAACCTCATGTGAACTTCTAAATGCAAAAAAAGTGTCTTTTAGAATAATTGTCTGGGGAAATAATTGTTTCTTTCTGTGTGTATGAAGACAGTCTTTAACCATGAATTATAGCGTATTTTTTAGGAAAACGTGAACTAAAACTACTAGTCTATAAAGGTAATATTCAGGCATATATCTTTAAATATTTTTCGCTAGCAAGCAATAGACTTCTTATGCTAATCTTCAGAATAAGAGATACAATATACCCTTAAACCTTCAAAGTCAGACTACAAAAGTAGCAACTTTATAAAGAAGAAATTTAATCTTTGTATCTATTAAATGACAGAATTTAAAAAATCATTTCCCATCCAAGTTCAATCAGCAAAGATAATAAGCTTTTATTTGGACTGTGGCAAGATCCTAGAGTAGTGGTTCCTAGCCTTGGCAACACATTACAGTCACCTACAGAGCTTTTACAAAGGGATGCACCCAGACCAGTTACATCAGAATCTCCAGAGGGGGAGGCGGCATCAGTATTCTTTTACAGCTTCCCTAAGTGATTCTCATGTGCATCCAAGTTGAGAACCACTGCTTTACAACAAACTTAAAAAATTGTTTAAAGCCATCTCTTTTGCATAACAAACCATGGAAAGGATAAAGCCCACATACTGAACCAAACGAGTGTTCTAATAGTAGACTCTAAGTAGAAAATTGGCTTACCAAGCAGCTGAAAAAAAAAAAAAAAGGAAACATTGAAATAAGCTCTCTGTTACTGAATTATCTGTCTTTCAGAGGAAGAACGTTTTAAAATTTATTTTATGGATATTAGAAAACTACAGGTCTAATTGCACACCACAGAGCTCTAAACAATAGTACATATCTTAATTAGAAACAAAGACCAAGAGAGATTTTTGTTGTCTGGGAAAAAGATTGTTTTGAAAAATATACAATAACTAGGATGAAGAAAAAACATTGTATCTATAAAATTCATTTAAAAATAGTTTTCTGTGGTATTTGTGTTTATTCTCATATATAACATGGTATTCCTTTTCATTTAATATAGGACTTCCCTGTAGCTCAAACATAAACAATCTGCCTGTGGTGCAGGAGACCAGGGTTCGATCCCTGGGTTGGGAAGATCCCCTGGAGAAGGGAATGGCAATCCACTCCAGTATTCTTGCTTGGAGAATTCCATGGACAGAGAAGCCTGGCAGGCTACACAAAGAGTCAGACACGACTGAGTGACTAACGCATATATGCTTAAGATCCCCTGGAGTAGGAAATGGCAACCCATTCTAATATTCTTGCCTGGAAAGTTCTATGGACAGAGGAGCCCAACAGGCTGCAGTCCATGGGGTTGCAAAGAGTTGGACATGATTAGTGGCTGAGCACACTCTTTATATTTACTTTTGGAAAAAATAATTACTATCATCCTGCTGCTGCTCCTAAGTCATTTCAGTCGTGTCTGACTCTGTGCGACCCCATAGACAGGAGCACACCAGACTCCCCCGTCCCTGGGATTCTCCAGGCAAGAACACTGGAGTGGATTGCCATTTCCTTCTCCAATGCATGAAAGTGAAAAGTGAAAGTGAAATCGCTCAATCATGTCTGACCCTCAGCAGCCCCATAGACTGCAGCCTTCCAGGCTCCTCCGTCCATGAGATTTTCCAGGCAGGAGTACTGGAGTGGGGTGCCATCCGTACTGTCATCCTAGAAATATTTAATTCATTAGCTTTGTCAAAAATGTTATGACAACCCAACTTACTTTTCTCTTACCCTATTTGAGTAGATATTTTAACTTTTCAGCTATAAGCATTCGATAAAGCATTGATAAAGGCCACTTGAATCTGTTTAACCAAATTAATAAAAAACATATTAGCAGAGCTATTAAACCTTAAAACATGTTGTCAAGGAATGACTTAGAGGAGCAGTCTATTGATGAGAAAGTAAAAATGTGACCTACTTTTAATACAGTGTAATTTGATAAAAGAAGCATTCAGAAAGCATTATATATGCATTCAACTGAAAAGCCAGAATATTTCAGAGACATCTCTTCCAAAGAGATGTATATATTGTGTTATTTTTCAACTAAATAACCAAGATTTTCTATCTTAGGGATGATGGGGTTGTTTTAATCTCTTTATTATAAAGTACAGTAAGGAAAACCATAGAGACAAGATATATAATTTAATGAGCTTTTACTAAAGAAACACCCCTGTAACCACATTCAGGTCAAGAAATAGACTTTCCCAGGCACCAGAAATAGTGCCATATACTTACTCTGTTTTAATCTCAACCCTTTCCTAATCCCCCAGAGTATCCTCTGTTGTGACTTTTACACTTTTTCTCATATATCACCTAAGTGTGTATCTCACAAAACTGCAGTTTAATATTATCTATTAAAACATGCTAATGTGTCTTTTATTTATTTATTTTTGGCTACACTGGGTCTTTGTTGCTATGTGTTTCTCTAGTTGCGGGGAGCAGGGACTACTCGCTAATTGCAGTGAGGCAGACTAAGAGTCGGACACAACTGGGCGACTTCACTTTCACTTTTCACTGTCATGCACTGGAGAAGGAAATGGCAACCTACTCTAGTCTTCTTGCCTGGAGAATCCCAGGGACGGGGGACCTGGTGGGCTGCCATCTCTGGGGTCACACAGAGTCGGACACAACTGAAGTGACTTAGCAGCAGCAGACTTCTCATTGAGACGTCTTCTCTTGTTGCAGAGCATAGGCTCTAGAGCCTGTGGGCTTCAGTTAGTTGTCGCATGCAGGGTCGAGCACCAACTGGCTCAATAGTTGCGGTGCACAGGCTTATCTGCCTTGCAGCATGTGGAGTCTTACAGTCCCATGTCCTCTGCATTGGCAGGTGAATTCTTAACCACTGGACCACCAGGCAAGTCCTAAACCATGCTAATGTGTTTTTGAAATCTCTTTTAGTCTACAGGTTCCCGCTCCACTCTCTTTTTTTATGTTTTTCATTGAAAGTTATCTGTTGAAACTGTAGTGTCCCACAGTCTGGATTTTGTTGTTCCCATCATCATGATGTGGTTCAGCATGCTTCTTTGTCTTCTGAAAATTCTGCAAGTTAGTGCTCAGTTTTGGCAAGACTATGTGTGAAGAAGTATTTTTTAATTGGAAGGCATATGATGCTAGGTTGTGTTGCTCTCTTTTGGTTGACTCTCTTTTCTTATTTTTAGTAACTATTGATGCTCAGTGCTTAGGTCCATTAATTCATGGAGGTTGCAAAATGGTGATATCTAATGACATTATTTTTTAATTAGTTGGGGTACTTTTATAATGAGATACTTCGTACTCATCTCCTATGTGTTTGGGGGGATCTGTCTCCTTCAGTACTGGAAATAAAAACAAAAGCATGCAAATGGCACCTAATTAAACTTAAAAGCTTTTTCATGCAAAGAGACCTTTCACCAGGGGACTGGGAGAAGATATTTGCATACTGTAGTACCAAGGGATTAATTTCCAAAATATGTAGATAGCTCATCCCTGCAGTTTAATATCAGAAAAAATCCAACACAATCAGAAAATGGGCAGAAGTAAATGTTTCTCCAAAGGAGACATACAGATGGCCAATAGGCACATGAAAAAATGTTCAACGTCACTAATTATTAGAGAAATGCAAATCAAAACTACAATGAGGTATAACCTCACACCAGTCAGAATGCCCATCATTAAAAAGTCTACAAATAATAAATGCTAGAGAGGATGTGGAGAAAAAGGAACTCTGCTGCACTGTTGGTGGGAATATAAGTTGGTAGAACCACTATGGAAAACAGTATCTAAGTCTCTCAGAGAGCTAAAATTAGAGTTACCATATGATCCTGATATCCCATGCCTGGGCATATATCCTGAGAAAACTAATTAGAAAAGATACATATACCCCAGTGTTCATAGCCCCACTGTTTACAATAGCCAAGACATGGAAGCAACCTAAATGTCTATCAACAGATGAATGGAAAACAAGTTATGGTATATGCATGCATACACACACACACACACACACACATATGTATCATGAAGTTGTGAAGTCGCTCAGTCATGTCCAACTCTTTGTGACCCCATAGACTATAGCCCGCCAGGCTCCTCCATACATGTAATTCTCTAGGCAAGAAGAGTACTGGAGTGGGTTGCCATTTCCTTCTCCAGGGGATCTTTCCAACCCAGGGATCAAACCTGGGTCTCCCGCATTGTGGGCAGATGCTTTACCATCTGAGCCACCAGGGAATTGTATATGTGTGTATATATATATATATATATATATATATATATATATAATGGAATGTTATTCAGCCATAAAAAGGAATGAAAACATTTGCAACAATGTATGTAGACCTAGAGAATAGGGTTGTTGTTGTTCAGTCCCCCAGTTGTGTCTGACTCTTTGTGACCCCATGGACTGCAGCAGCCCAGGCCTCCCTGTCCTCACCATCTCCTCGAGTTTGCCTAAGTTCATGTTCATTGCATTGGTGATGCTGTCCAACCATCTCATCCTCTGATATCCTCTTCTCTTTCTGCCCTCAATCTTTTCCAGCTACAGGGACTTTTCCAATGAGTCATCTGTTCACATCAGATGACCAAAATACTGGAGCTTCAGCTTCAGCATTAGTCTTTCCAGTGAATATTCAGGGTTGATCTTGCTTAAGATTGACTGGTTTGATATCCTTGCTGTCGAAAAGATTTTCAGGAGTCTTCTCCAAAACCACAGTTTAAAGGCATTAGGCATCAATTCTTTGGCATTCTGCCTTCTTTATGGTCCAGTTCTCACAACTGTACGTAACCACTGGGAAGACCATCAGTTCAATTCAGTTGCTCAGTCGTGTCTGACTCTTTGTGATCCCATGGACTGCAGCACACCAGACGTCCCTGTCCATCACCAACTCCTGGAGTTTACCCAGACTTATGTCCATTGAGTTAGTAATGCCATCCAACCATCTCATCCTCTGTCATCCCCTTCTCCTGCCTTCAATCTTTCCCAGCATCATGGTCTTCTCAAATAAATCAGTTCTTCACATCAGGTAGCCAAAGTATTGGAGTTTCAGCTTCAACATCAGTCCTTCCAATGAATATTCAGGACTGATTTCCTTAAGCATGGACTGGTTGGATCTCCTTGCAGTCCAAGGGACTCTCAAGAGTCTTCTCCAACACCATGGTTCAAAAGTATCAATTCTTCGGCACTCAGGTTTCTTTATAGTCCAACTCTCACGTCCATACATGACTACTGGAAAAACCATAGCCTTGACTAGACGGACCTTTGTTGACAAAGTAATGTCTTTGCTTTTTAATATGCTGTCTAGGTTGGTCATAACGTTCCTTCTAAGCTGTAAGCGTCTTTTAATTTCATGGTTGCAGTCCATGAAAATCATCATCTGCAGTGATTTTGGAGCCCCCAAAAATAAAGTCTGACACTGTTTCCACTGTTTCTCTATCTATTTCCCATGAAGTGTGGGACCAGATGCCATGATCTTCGTTTTCTGAATGTTGAGCTTAAAGCCAACTTTTTCACTCTCTTCTTTCACTTTCATCAAGAGGCTCTTTAGTTCTTCTTCACTTTCTGCCATAAAGGTGGTGTCATCTGCATATCTGAGGTTATTGATGTTTCTCCCAGCAATCTTGATTCCAGCTTATGCTTTATCTAGCCCAGCATTTCTCATGATGTACTCTGCATATAAGTTAGATAAGCAGGGTGACGATATACAGCCTTGACGTGCTCCTTTTCCTATTTGGAACCAGTCTGTTGTTCCATGTCCAGTTCTAACTGTTGCTTCCTGACCTGCATACAGATTTCTCAAGAGGCAGGTCAGGTAGTCTGGTATTCCCATCTCTCTCAGAATTTTCCACAGTTTATTGTGATCCACACAGTCAGAGGTGTTGGCATAGTCAATAAAGCAGAAATAGATGTTTTTCTCTGAAACTCTCTTGCTTTTTTGATGATCCAGCAGATGTTGGCAATTTGATCACTGGTTCCTCTGCCTTTTCTATAACCAGCTTGAACATCCAGGATGTCTGGCTCTAGGTGAGTGATCACGCCATTGTGATTTTCTGGTTTGTGAAGATCTTTTTTGTACATTTCTTCTGTGTATTCCTGCCACCTCTTATTAATATCTTATCTTCTGGTTTTGTTAGGTCCATACCATTTCTGTCCTTTATTGAGCCCATCTTTGCATGATATGTTCCCTTGGTATCTCTAATTTTCTTGAAGAGATCTATTCTTTCCCATTCTATTGTTTTCCTCTATTTCTTTGCACTGATCACTGAGGAAGGCTTTCTTATCTCTCCTTCTTATGCCTCCTTTCTAATCTCTCCTTGGAACTCTGCATTCAAATGGGTTTATCTTTCCTTTTCTCATTTTATTTTGGCTTCTCTTCTTTTCACAGCTATTTGTAAGGCCTCCTCAGACAGCCATTTTGCTTTTTTTTGCATTTCTTTTTTTGAGGATGGTCTTGATCCCTGTCTCCTGTACAGTGTATGAACCTCATTCCATAGTTCATCAAGCAGTCTGTCCATCAGATCTAGTCCCTTAAATCTATTTCTCACTTCCACTCTATAATAAGGGATTTCATTAAAATCATACCTGAATGGTCTAGTGGTTTTCCCTACTTTCTTCAATTTCAGTCTCAACTTGGCAATAAGGAATCATGTCTGAGCCACAGTCAGTTCCCAGCCTTATTTTTGCTGACTGTATAGAGCTTCTCCATCTTTCCCTGCAAGGAATATAATCAATCTGATTTCAGTGTTGGCCATCTGATAATGTCCATGTGTAGAGTATTCTCTTGTGTTGTTGGAAGAGGGTGTTATGACCAGTGTGTGCTCTTGGCAAAATTCTGTTAGCCTTTTACTGCTTAATTCCAAGGCCAAATTTGCCTGTTACTCCAGGTGTTTCTTGACTTCCTACTTTTGCATTCCAGTCCCCTATGATGAAATGGGGAAGGCCATAGCCTTGAGTATATGGACCTTTGTGGGCAGAGTGATGTCTCTGTCTAGGTTTGTCAGTGCTTTCCTGCCAAGAGGCAGTCGTCTCTGATTTCATGGCTGCAGTCACTGTCCATAGTGATTTTGGAGCCAAGAAGACAAAATATGTCAGTATGTGCACCTTTTCCCCTTCTAATTGCCATGAAGTAATGGGGCTAGATGCTATGATATTAGTTTTTTAATATTTAGTCTTAAGTCGGCTTTTTCACTCTCCTCCTTCACCCTCATCAAGAAGCTCTTTAGTTCCTCTTCATTTTCTCCCATTAGAGTGGTATCATTCGCATATCTAAGGTTGTTGATGTTTCTTCTGCCTATTTATATCCCAGCTTGTAACTCATCCAGCCCAGCATTTCTCATGATGTGCTCAGCATACAGGCTAAACAGACAGGGTGACAGTAGACAGCCCTGTCACACTTCTTTCTCAATCTTGAATCTGTATGCAGGTCAAGAAGCAACAGTTAAAACCCTATATGGAACAATTGATTGCTTCAAGATCAAGAGAGTTGCATAAGTCAGAAAAGACAAATACTCTATATTAACACTTATATGTGAAATCTAATAAATAATACAAATTAATATTACAAAACAGAAGCAGACTTACAGATATAGAGAACAAACTAGTGGTTATCAAAGGAGAGAGAGAGGGATGGAGTGGGGGCAAAATAGAGGTAACGCACTGAGAGATAGGAGAACATGGCTATTATTTTACAATAACTTTCAGTGGGGTATAATCTATAAAAATATTATATCAGTATGTAATGTTGTTAATCAGCTGTACTTCAACAGATAAATATAAAGTATTGCTTTTTTAAAAATCAGAATTTGATATTCCATCTGACCTTGCCTGGCTTTTTAGAAGTATCTGGGATTAGGAGTAGAGGAGAAGAGGGGAGGTATAATGGACTTACACCTTGGGAGGTATAAGGCAGACTGAGCCTTTGTGGGTGAAAAGTGTGGATTTCAGGTAAAGGATATGAGAGAAATTATTGAAAGATAAGCTGAGGCATACTAAAATTTTTCAGAGTTTGAACAAGTGCCAAACTCAAAGTGGTTAGGAAGACTCTACTAATATGAGACAGGGGAAGGATTGAGAAAGAAAGTACAGAAGCAGAGGAAGGAAATTATTTGATTGGCTATGGTTTAAAGCTTAATTGGCTATTGTAATTGGTTATCCTTGGTATTTTGATTTTGTAACATTGAGGCATTTATAGGTTTAGGTTTTGGTTTGCTTTCATGGGCCAGGATGGCATTAGGGATTCATCAGTTGAATGGCCTCCCTGTTTAACAGATTTCAGAGCTGGGAAAATGCAGCTTTAGCTTGACCTCAGAATACAGTAATGAGAGGACACTGTAGGAGATAATGCTAGGATTTGCAAAGCAGATAATGTTCCTCCTTTGCTTATGGCTTCTCATCTTGTTTAGAGGAAAAGCCAAAGTCCCTGTAAGGGCCTACAAGCTACTTCACAATCTTCTGCCTCCTCCAATTCACACTCTCCTTCCTTGCTCCATTTTCTGTAGCCACGTTGCTCTCCCATTGTTTTTCTTCAGGCCAAGAGTGCTGCCTTAGCATGTTCACTTCCTCTGCCTGGAGCCCTCTTCTTCAGGTGACTGCATGGCTTCACTTCTTCACTTCTTCAGGTCAACTTCATGAGAGAGGCCTGTCCTGACTTCTGTTGCCTCCCCTTCCCATTTTTCCGAGTACTTAGGAGGTACACGTATAGAATCACTAATATACTCTGTATGTTTGCTTGTGATTTGTTAACTTTATCTTCAGCCTAATGAGTGAGGATGAGGACCTCACTGCTGTGTCCCTACCAGTGCCAGGACCTGTGCCTGACATGTAGCTCATACTCAAGCATTTATTAGACAAAAAAGAAAAGTGAGAGCAGGAAAGTGAGTGGGAGGGAGGGAAAGAGTTAGATATGGATCCTATATGGTTTTACATACCAGGCAAGGGAATAAAACTTTAATTCATTAGTTGTATGTATGTTAGTTGCTCAGTCATGTACCACTATTTGAGACCCCATGGACTGTAGCCTGCCAGGCTCCTCTGTCCATGGAATTCTCCAGACCAGAATACTGGGGTGGGTAGCCATTCCCTTCTCCAGGGGATCTTCCCAACCCAGGGATCAAACCCGAGTCTCCCACATTCTAGGCAGATTCTTTACCATCTGAGCCAACAGGGAAGCAAAATTGGGTAACACTTAAAAGGTTCGAGCAAGGGAATGACAGCAAGAACATTTAATTTAGGAAGATTACTTTGTTAATAATGTTTAGGATGGATTTTTTAAAATTCACATCAACCCCAATTCCATCCCCAAGTCAGCACTATGTAACAAAGATATGTGCTCTTAAAAAAAAAATGAAATAATTCAACTCTCAGTTCAGTTCAGTACAGTCGCTCAGTCATATCCGACTCTTTGCGACCCATGAATCGCAGCAAACCAGGCCTCCTTGTCCATCACCAACTCCCGGAATTCAATCAGATTCATATCCATCGAGTCAGTGATGTCATCCAGCCATCTCATCCTCTGTCATCTCCTTCTCCTCCTGCCCCCAATCCTTCCAGCATCAAAGTCTTTTCCAGTGAGTCAACTCTTCGCATGAGGTGGCCAGAGTACTGGAGTTTTAGCTTAAGTATCATTCCTTCCAAAGAAATTCCAGGGTTGATCTCCTTCAGAATGGACTGGTTGGAGCTCCTTCCAGTCCAAGGGACTCTCAAGAGCCTTCTCCAAAACCACAGTTCAAAAGCATCAATTCTTCAGCGCTCACGTTCTTCACAGTCCAACTCTCACATCCACACATGACTACTGGAAAAACCATAGCCTTGACTAGATGGACCTTAGTCAGCAAAGTAATGTCTCTGCTTTTGAATATACTATCTAGGTTGGTCATAACTTTCCTTCCAAGGAGTAAGCATCTTTTAATTTCATGGCTGCAGTCACCATATCCAGTGAATTTGGAACCCAAAAAAATAAAGTCTGATACTGTTTGCCCATTTGTTTTCCTGTGAAGTGATGGGACCGGATGCCATGATCTTCATTTTCTGAATGTTGAGCTTTAAGCCAACTTTTTCACTTTCCTCTTTCACTTTCAACAAGAGGCTCTTTAGTTCCTCTTCACTTTCTGCCATAAGGGTGGTGTCATCTGCATATCTGAGGTATTGATATTTCTCCCAGCAATCTTCATTCCAGCTTGTGTTTCTTCCAGTCCAGTGTTTCTCATGATGTACTCTGCATAGAAGTTAAATAAGCAGGGTGACAATATACAGCCTTGACGTACTCCTTTTCCTATTTGGAACCAGTCTGTTGTTCCATGTCCAGTTCTAACTGTTGCTTCCTGACCTGCATACAGATTTCTCAAGAGGCAGGTCAAGTGGTCTGGTATTCCCATCTCTTTCAGAATTTTCCACAGTTTACTGTGATCCACACAGTCAAAGGCTTTGGCATAATCAATAAAGCAGAAATAGATGTTTTTCTGGAACTCTCTTGCTTTTTCCATGATCCAGCGGATGTTGGCAATTTGATCTCTGGTTCCTCTGCCTTTTCTAAAACCAGCTTGAACATCAGGGAGTTCACGGTTCATTCCTGACCTGCATACAGATTTCTCAAGAGGCAGGTCAGGTGGTCTGGTATTCCCATCTCTCTCAGAATTTTCCACAGTTTATTGTGATCCACATAGTCAAAGGCTTTGGCATAGTCAATAAAGCAGAAATAGATGTTTTTCTGGAACTCTCTTGCTTTTTCAATGATCCAGTGGATGTTGGCAATTTGGTCTTTGGTTCCTCTGCCTTTTCTAAAACCAGCTTGAACATCTGGAAGTTCATGGTTTACGTATTGCTGAAGCCTGGCTTGGAGAATTTGAACATTACTTTACTATCGTGTGAGATGAGTGCAATTGTGTGGTAGTTGGAGCATTCTTTGGCATTGCCTTTCTTTGGGATTGGAATGAAAACTGACCTTTTCCAGTCTGGTGGCCACTGCTGAGTTTTCCAAATTTGCTGGTAAATTGAGTGCAGCACTTTCACAGCATCATCTTTCAGGATTTGATATAGCTCAACTGGAATTCTACCACCTCCACTACCTTTGTTCCTAGTGATGCTTTCTAAGGCCCACTTGACTTCACATTCCAAGATATCTGGCTCTAGGTGAGTGATCACACCATCGTGATTATCTTGGTCATGAAGATCTTTTTTGTACAGTTCTTCTGTGTATTCTTGCCATCTCTTCTTAATATCTTCTGCTTCTGTTAGGTCCATACCATTTTTGTCATTTATTGAGCTCATCTTTGCATGAAATGTTCCCTCGGTATCTCTAATTTTCTTGAAGAGATCTCTAGTCTTTCCCATTCTGTGTTTTCCTCTATTTCAGGAAATAGATAAATTTCTTAGCTGTATTCAACTATCTGTCTGGAATGGAAGAAAGCCAAGTATCCACAACTCTTTTTATATTTTCTACTGTTTTTAAAATTACTTCCAGTGAGTAAACAGTTTATGCAGGGGGAGGGGAGGGATGTTTGGTTTTGTTTTTCGGGGTTTTTAAGGCTTGTTGGGAAGATCCCCTGGAGAAGGAAATGGCAATCCACTCCAGTCCTACTGCCTGGAAAAGCCCATGGACAGAGGAGGCTGGCAGGCTGCAGTGTCTGGGGTCGCAAAGAGTCAGGCACGACTGAACGACTTCACTTGACTTGACTTAAGGCTTGTGGAATCTTAAGTTTCCCCAACCAGGGATCGAACCTGGATCCTCAGTAGTGAAAGTGTAGTCTTAACTAGAGAATTACATGGGAATTCCCAGCAGTTTGGCTTTCATCTTTTTAAATAATGTTTACTACTGTTATGCTAACAGAAACTCTTCAAAAATGGTAGCTCTAGCTTTAAAAAAAAAAGTTGAATGCAGTCAGTGTAAAAAGATCTAAGAGTCTTTAATAAAATAGTAGTAGTAACAGCAATAGCTAGTTAATTACTGAGTAACTGCTGTATTGAGCAGTGCCTTACATGTTAATCTTAAGCTAACATAAAGGTATTATTGTCCCATTTGACAGGCAAGGAAACTGAAGCACAAAGAAATCAGACAATTTGCACAAGTGAGTAGCAGAGTCAAATTCAAACCTAAGAGTCTAAACATCCAGTCCTGGCTCACTGGTCTGTAGATAATGTTAGTTAGCAGAAGGTTTATGCTTGGAATAATGCTTAGAAGTAGTCAAGCAAACTTGGAAATGTAAAAATCTTTTCATTACACACAAATTAGAACTGAAACAAAAGTTTGCGTTTGATAAAATTCAGTCATGAACTTGTTTGAGAGAGAAAGGGAGTGTCTCCTAATGAGCAGAAACGCAATGCCATCCCACACAGGTGTCGCTCACTTGACTAGTTTAAGATGAGAGAAAGGCGAGAGTGGCCAACAAAATCCAGCCTGAAACCGCGCAACTCAAGCTAACTCTGAAAGGCAGAGCTGGACAGCCTTCAGCGCTCTCCTCCCCAACCAGTGTGAATCTTGACACATCAAAGACAAAAGCCTCGCAAGCAAAGGAAATTTGGTAGAAGCTGATAAAAATTGAAAGAAAAATAGCAGGAGGTAAGAATACTAGTACTGAAATTACCTCGTACAATGGGATATCTCCTCTCAAAATGAAAGCTACAACAGTTCTGTTTTGGCTTCCCTTCAGTGAGCAAATCAGTTTCTGGGGGCTGATTCAAGGTGAAAGGCAGGACACAAATTTCTCAGGATGACTGGAACAGTATTCTGAGGACACTTTGGTGGGAGTTCTCTTACAGAATTAAGTTCTGCAACAGTGTGCAGATGTTTAAGTTTTATTATCAATATGTTCATGTTCTCAGACTATATAAAAAGCATATGCAAAAGTTCTGATAATAAAAAGAGCAAGATTCAAGACACAGTAGTTGTTTATATCTATAAAAACTTTTATGTCTATAGGAAGCTGAATACTAAAGTAAATTAACACAAAATAAACATGCAATGTAATATAACAGGAGTTAACTGAGGTCGTTAATGCCAGTTAAATGGCAAATGATCCATTACAAACTATGTTTAAACATGTGTCAATTAAATATGAGCAGACAGCCTTGCAATTCAGATTTAAAGATTTGCTTCCTTCAGATTCATGTATTGTCTTTTGAACAGGAACACTCACTCTGAATTAAAAACCTTTCTTTACACTCTATATACAAACACTAAATAAGATTTTGCCAGTTAAGCTTTATCAAGGGCAGGAGATAACACATTGATTTTAGAAACGGAAAATCCAGAAACTACTATCAATTTTGAATAATTTTAGCAATTTTTACAGAACCACATCACAATATTCTCACTCTTCTTTCCTTCAAAGACTGCTATCAATAAAATATGTTATGGGGTGCTCTTAACAGCAACAGCCTGACTCTCAAAATGTTTAAAATACATTGATGCTTTCTTTCCATAAGAATTTTTTAAAGAAATAAAGCAGTGTTTAATAATAATCTACTGTGTTCATTTGGAAATGAAAGTCTTTCCTTGCAAAAAGAGTCAGTCTCTGAAATACATTCTGTTTCTTTATAAGCTAAATTTCCTGACTTCTTTCCAGATCTGTGTTGAAGTTTCACGCACAAGAGCTTCTACGGAGCACCTGCACCACCTGCTGCTTCACCCCCTGGAACTTTCTCCAAAGAATTCAGGGAGAGCTGCTTTTCCTCACTTTACTTTCCAGTAACATCAAATCATTATGACACACCCTAGAGAATTCCTAAAATGCCAGCAGACACCAAACTGGTTCAAAGAGATCCAAATTCCAATTTGGAAAATAACTGTTTTGAGCATTTCTCCTTTATCCAGAACTCCCTTTCTTCCACGTCCTGTTCAAGTACCTTTAAAAGTACACAGTCAGAGCCCTGTGGAACAAATATAAGAATCTGAAAATTGTATTTTGAGAGAAGATTCAAGTGGAAATTTGAAAAGACACAAAAGAAGGTTGAGACGAGCCTGAGTTTCGGGATGGGTAAGCTAATGGGCCCATTTCCCATGGCTTCCTCCTAGTTCTGGAGCAAGGCCATACTACTCCCGTAGCACTGCCAGGCTACACGCTACACGTTTTCTTGTCTCTAAGCTTTTGCTCTGACACGTCACAAAGAGACAGCCAGCCAACCACCAGCTGCTCTCTGCCCTCCTTCCGAATCCAACCAATACCTCATCTGCAACCATATGAGAGATGCCTGGCCAAAACCTCACCCTTCCTGAATTCCTGACTCAAAGAAATAATGAGAGATAATAAAATGGCTGATTTAATAAAATGAGGTTATATGGTGATCTGTTAATTGAAACAATATTATATTACCAACAATACATGCTAGTATAAAAGCAAAAGGATGAATGAGAAACAATTTAGAGAGAAGGAAGGCCAATCCTAAACATCTGAGGGGCACAAGAAGTAGGCTATCAATAAAGAGCAAGCCAGGATAGCCTGAACAACCTGGAAAAGTCAAGAACTGGGATCACCAGGCTAAAACCAAGGTAATTAATTGGAAGTCCATAAAACCAAAGCACCAAACCATTACATAGCATCCCCATTAGATAAAGGAGAGTGTCTGTAGACATGGAACCAGAAATGTTCAGGGCTCCCAGGAAGGAGACAGCCTAGGAGATGGCAATATGCTGGAATGAAATAAGTACTGAATGCTGAGACCTGAACCCCTTCCCTAATCCAGCTCCAGAACGTCAGCATCCAAGTGTAAACATCACTCACCATCTCTCCAAGCAGAAGACTATAGGTACCTCCCCAGAAAAAATCAACTATGAACTCCAGGGAAGACTTTCACACATGAACCTGAGAAGTCCCCAGGGAGAAAGCTGGCTGATAATAAGCTGGCCCAAAGCACACCTGTCAGTCCACAAGTCCAGCTCACATGAGAGCTTCCCATTAGCAGTTAAAATATGAACACTACTGAGCGAAGCCTCTGGGGTAAGAGACATTATTAAAAAAGAAGAAGAAGAAGAATTCAGAAGAAACAGAGACAATACAAGGAATAGAAGCAACTTTAAAAAAATAGCATTCTGTTTTAAAGAGGAATAAAAAGATATTGCATCCATGAAATAAAGGATGCTATAAAAAGATACAAACTATAAACATCTTGAAATAAAAATATAAAAAAATAATAATCAGGTTGTAAGTAAAGTCAATGTTATCACTTAGAAAATAAATGAAAAAATCAGTAGAAGAAAGAAAAGATCAATCTAGTTTCCAAATCCAACAAACAGGTGTTCCAGAAACAGCTAAAGGGAGAGAAAGAAATCATCAAATAAATCTCATAATTGCCCAGAAATGAAGACTAATAGAAACTCAGTGTCCAGCACAGTGAAGAACAATAAAAATCCAAAGAAACATACTTTGTTATTTTAGAACATGAGTGAAAATCCTAATAGCGCCTAGAAGATAAGGCGGAGTAGGAACACATTAAGAAAGGACCACTCATCAAAACAGCATCTAATTTCTCAATAGCAACAAAAAATGTGTGAAGGCAATAATATCAAAAGTTAGGTTTTATTTTTTTAATTCTTAGAGAAAATTACATACCATTCCTAGATAATTTTTTTCTAGCCTAGCCAAACAATTTAAATGTGAGGGTATACCAAAGGTAATTTAAAAAAACAAAGTCTAAAAGTTCTATCTCCAAAGCACACTTTCTCATGAAGCTACTGAAGACTGAACAATCAAGTAAGTGATTCATGAAACAGAACATCCATATATAAGAGGCTAAGAGAAGAGTCAGAAAAATAAAGAAAGGAAATCCTAGGAGACAGCTGTGTACATCTAAAAGTAATAACCATTCCCAATTGGGATAGGAGACTACAAATGGCATTGCAAAAAAAGTATCTGGCATCATCTTGGTGGTGCAGTGGTGAGAACCCACTTGCCAATGCAGGGGACACGGGTTCGATCCCCAGTCAAGGATCGAGATCCCCAGTCAAGATTCCACATGCCTCAGAGCAACTAAGCCTGTGGGCCACAACTATTGAAGCCTGCTCACCCGAGAGCCTGTGCTCCAGAGCAAGAGGAGGCACCACAGTGAGAAGCCCACCCACCACCCAACAGTAGCCCCTGATCACTGCAACTAGAGAAAGCCTGTGCAAAAGCAACTAAGACCCAGTGCAATCAGAAATTTAAAAATAAACAAATAAATAGTTTTTTAAAAAGTATCTGACAGGTACGACAGTACGGAAAACTGTCTTAGGGCTGAGCTGTTGGAGTATGAGGAAAGATCTAGCTGAATGTTCAAAGAAAACAAACCATGCGGAAAAAATGGGGCAAATTTTAACTCCAGGCAAAACTAAAAGTTATCCAAGAAAGTGTAATTATAGTATAGAATACTACTTATCTTAATATGGGCAGTACTTTAAAAGATACAATAATGAAAACAGTAACATTAGCTTAACCAAAAGTCAAGATATAATTACACTGGGAGGGTGATGAAGAGTGGGAAGAGAGGGTATAAAGCAAGCTATAATTGTCATCTACTCAAAGGTCATTAAAAGATACCAAATTGAAGAATTTGAAAAATAACATATATTAATGATTGTATGAATATGAATTTAAGGATATATAGACATATAAATTTTCTATAAAAAGATAGTTTTGACTTTTTAATGTCACCCATGAGTTATACTTTTCTAAATTTTGTCTACTTTTGAAAACTGAAAAAGGGACAGATATGTGCCTTTAACTCAGTTTTCTCATGTTTTATTCTATACACTAGACATGAAGAAAGGCAGACACTATCCACTTCCTAATTTCAGTTAACTAGGACATTAACTACTTCCCCTTCCCCACTTCTGTTTTTGTTCAGTCCCCCAGTCATGTCTGACTCTGCGATCTCACGGACTGCAACATGCAAGGCCTCCCTGTCCCTCACCATCTCCCGAAGTTGCTTAAGTTCATGTCCATGGAGTTCCTGCTTTTACCACCCCTCCATAAAACCAAACTCAACCTAGACAAAATCCGCCCACCCTGCACATCCATAGGTAAAGTGGGTATGAGGGTGATCTTAAAGAAAGAGCCGTATGGGTCCCTCTCACAGTCAGGACAGCACAGGCATCATACACAGGGTTACATAGGAGAGGTTGCTTGCTAGAAGTCTCAGGATATCAGACACTTTTTGATTTCTCTGCTGAGTCATGAATTAAAAACAAGCACAGTGGCTTCACTCAACTGCCAGGATGACAGAGATCTATACCAAAATGCAAATATCAAGATAATACTGAGTACATTTACCATGAAATTGTTTCTTCCAGTGAATGAATATGATTTAAATTCTGAGATCCTGCCTTAAAAAAATGAAAGGAATTTTCTCCAAAAAAATCAACCAAGATCTACGCACAACTTTACAAGTTGAAGCCTCTTCAGTGCTTCAAGCTAAAATCTCAGCTACCGGCATGTGGAAAACTACTGCCCCCTCTGCCATGTGCAGGTTCCACACTGCTGTCCAGGCCCTCTCCACTGTCTGGAAGGCCTTCCCGCAGCTGCACGGTGACCCTCACGGGGACGCCTCCAGAGCCTCAGACAACAGCACAGGGTTCATTGCACAGCACCACCGCAGGGAGTGTCTCTGTCAGTCAACTGAACACCCTCTCAAGGGAAGGCACCATGAATTTCACCTCAATAAATCAGTACTGTGCCTGGCAGATAAAAAGGAGCTCAATTCTTTCCCAGATATACTAGTCAAATTACAACACTATAATTGTGGATCTAAGCATTATAAGACATTAAGATGAATGTTTAACGAGAAATACTAAACTTTTACAGATAGTTGCTTCAGAGTCCTTTAATTTGGGTGGTTATAAAAAAAAAAGAAGAGGAAAGAGAAGCTACATTGCATTCAGCATTTAAAAGGAAGAAGCAACTGACTAAAAATAATCCATGTGTGTATTTCATGCAAATCTCTAAGTTCTGGACCATTACCAAACTCAAATTCAGGTAGAACAAGGAGCAATTTCTAATACCCTCAGCAGCAAAGCAAATGAGTGGCAGCGTCCTGGCCTCCCACACCTGTCAGTGGGCTGGTAGTTTCTCCTCGTGGCAGGACATGGAGAGTATACAGCTAAGTCAGTTTGTCCAACAACATATTCTGTATAAGGGAAACAGGATTCATGGGAACTTGACCTAGAAAGGATGAAAGTTTTCCACTAGGCATTTCAGAGGGCTTCCCTTGTGGCTCAGCTGGGTAAAGAATCTGCCTGCAATGTGGGAGATCTGGGTTTGATCCCTGGGTTGGGAAGATCCCCAGGAGAAGAGAAAGGCTATCCACTCCAGTATTATGGCCTGGAATATTTCATGGGCTGCATAGTCCATGGGGTCCCAAAGAGTCAGACACAACTGAGCAAATTTCACTAATAGGCATTTCAGCAGTTACTTTAGATGTATGTTTTATCATAACATGATATGATATATAATTATCTCTGAAAAGTTGGGACCTCTTAATCAAGAATTTTCAAATGATACTCTCAGCAGATAAATATGGAAATAATATTGACAGAACTACAAAAGTAAAATTTTAAAATCACAATCAGGTAATATCATCAACACTACTAGCTTTCAGGATTATTCATTTTACAAACTAAGACATAAGCACTGAAGGCATTTAAATCTTTCATTCATTAAGCAATGCAACAGCAAAAAAAAAAAGGTTTACTTTTAACTTAAAAATGTAAATGTACTATCATGTACATTTGAGTCAGCTGCCATCTGCATAAAAAATGGAGAGAGATTTGGAGAAAATAGAATAACAGTTTGATTCTGCTATTATAAGAAAGTATGAAAAAAATGTATAGCTGGAAAAAATAATATATCACATTTAAATATATCCTACTGGAGGGTATAATTTATGATTCTCCAAAGGAAATGGTTTTCTAAATTAACAAAACTCTCAAAATCTTTTTTGAATTATATTAATGAAGATACTCTTACCAAGGACTAAAAAGGATTTTAAGTAAAGATCCATCTAATAAAGTAGCACAGTGAAAATAACTTTTTACATAATGACACACAACAGTCTTTAATATTTGTATTGCAGAAGAATGAAGATTTTTCACGGTGAAGAACTGGTTTCTATAATATATACTGGGACGTTGGTGTTTCTTTAACAACAACACTAAAATGATGTCTAACACAAGTTTACTCAGAAAACTCAAAGACAACAGCAAAATTTATGGAAGAAATAATATTCTCTCAGTATTAGTTTCGAGGGAGAAAATGGCTGAAAAGTTTCCAAATTTGATGAACTGTAAACACACAGTTAAATTGAGGAAAGTAGGAAAAACCACTAGACTATTCAGGTATGACCTCAATCAAATCCCTTATGATTATACAGTAGAAGTGAGAAATAGATTTAAAGGCCTAGATCTGATAGATAGAGTGCCTGATGAACTACGGAATGAGGTTCGTGACATTATACAGGAGACAGGGATCAAGACCATCCCCAAGAAAAAGAAATGCAAAAAAGCAAACCTGCTGTCTGGGGAAATCTTACAAATAGCTGTGAAAAGAAAAGAAGCAAAAAGCAAA